>ML393482.1:88653-109318 GCA_005239525.1 Nicotiana knightiana
TCCCGGAATATATATATATATATATATATATATATATATATATATATATATATATTAATAAGGCAAAGGAAAAATGAAATATCGCAGTAAGTAAGGACTAAAATGTAACAAGAAAGAAGTCATGGAAGAACAATAACTCAGTACACAGAAATACAATGGGGAATCTCCCGAGATATCGTCTCGTAGTCCCAAACGTAAATGTGCAGGGGGATCTCCCGAAATACTGTTCCGTAGTCCTAAAGTAAATATGCCAGACATGGGGATCTCTTGGAATACGGTTCCGTAGTCCCAAAGTAAATATGCACTACAGAGGGATCTCCCAGAATACCGTTCCGTAGTCCCAAAGTAAACACACTATCTAAATAACAGAATTCAATAGTCACGACATGAACTTACACTTTAACCTAAGTACAAGTTAAGGAAAGACAAGTAAAAATCACTGAACATGCTGCACGTAGTCTAGGTAAACAGTTAAGGCAAGTAGGCATGATTTCTTAGTCTAACAAGATACTACACATGCTAATAAGTTCAAGTAAGAGGAAAAGACAGGTTATTATTTAATGAAAATCGAGTTTTACAATAATTAGCCCGTGTACGTACTCGTCATCTCACGTACACAACGTTCATATATCAACAATAGTACCAAATCCTAAGGGGAGTTCCCCACACAAGGTTAGGCAAGCCACTTATCTCAAACCAAGCTCAAATCAATCCAAAATAATGCTCTTTCCACGAATACCCACTCTGAATGGCCCAAATCTAGCCAAAACAAATTACATATCATAAATATCACTACAAGAAACAAGCCTAGCAAACAGAATCAAAGTTAAAGAAAGAAATTGAAAAATCGTTCAAAAAGCCTCCCCAGGCCCACATCTCAGCATCGGGTAAAAGTTATCAAATATGAACACCCATTCACTCACGAATTCACTCGTACCAAAATTATCCAAATCCGATGCCAAAATCCCACTCAAAACTCAGAATTTTGTTTGGGGAACTTTTTCCCCATTTTCTCAACTTTCTCACTCATATTCCTTAATTAAATGAAGAATACAAAAATTGATTAATGAAATATAACCAAAATCAAGTTAGGAATCATTACCCAATAACTTCCTCTGAAAATCCTTCAAAATTTCGCCTAAATCCCAGCTCTCTAAGTCCCAAAATGAAAATGAGATCAGAACCTCAAAATTTCCCCTTTTCTTCCCAGCGAACTCGCTTCTGTGAGCCCAGAATCGCACCTGCGGTACCGCTTTTGCGGCTAGGACTCCACACCTGTGGATCTTCATTAAAAATCTAGGCTTCGCACCTCCGCATCTACGATCTGCCCTCCACAGATGCGGCTCTGCTTCTGCAGTTCACTAGTCGCATCTGCGACCCTTGGCCTTTATACCCAAATCCGCACCTGCGACCTCATCCTCGCTTCTGCGGGGCTGCACCTGCATACTTCCCACCGCAGGTGCGAAAACACCTGAACCAACAATCTCAAAATTCTCCTAAGCCTAATTTTCGTCCTTTAAGCACCCAAAACTCACTCGAGGCCCCCGGGACCTCAACCAGACATACCAAACAATCCTAAAACACCATACGAACTTAGTCGAGCCTTCAAACGACATCAAACAACATCAAAAACACGAATTACATACGGATTCAAGCCTAATGAACTTTGAAAATTTTAAATTCTACAAACGACATCCAAAAATATCAAGCTCGTCCGAATGACCTAAAATTTTACACACAAGTCAAAAATGACATTACGAACCTACTCCAACTTCTGATAATCCAATCCGAACCCGATATAAAAATTTCCACTGCCGACCAAAAATTGCCAAAATTCCAACTTTTGCCAATTCAAGCCTAATTCTACTACGGACTTCCAAATCACATTCCGGACGCGCTCCTAAGTACAAAATCACCTAATGGAGCTAACGGAACCATAAAAACTCAAATCCGAGATCATTACACACAAGTCGACATCCGATCGATTTTTCCAACTTAAGCTTCCAATTAAGAGACCAAATGTCTCAATTCACTCCAAAACCCAAAATGAACCCTCTCGGGAAGACACAATAGTAGAAAAAGATACGGGGGAAGAAGTTAACAGGGAATCAGGGCTCTAACTTTCAAAACAATCGGCCGGGTCGTTACATCCTCCCCCTCTTAAAATAATCATTCGTCCTCGAACGAGCATAGAGACATACCTGAAGTTGTGAAAAGATGAGGATAACGGTTGCAAATATCCCGCTCGGTCTCCCAAGTCGCCTTCTCGACCGGCTGATCCCTCCACTGAACTTTTACTAAAGCAATGTTCTTTGACCTTATCTTTTGGACCTGGATGTCCAAGATAGCCACTGTTCTTCAACATAAGGTAGATCCTTCTCCAACGAAACTGAGCTAAAATCCAATACATTAGCCCGATCACCGTGATACCTCCAGAGCATAGAAAAGTGGATTACCGGATGAACTCCTGCTAGGCTGGGAGGTAGAGTAATCTCATAAGCAACCTCCCCATCACGCCGTAGTACCTCAAAAGGACCAATGTACCCCGGGCTCAACTTTCCCTTCTTCCCGAACCTCATGACGCCCTTCATAGGCGATACCCGAAGCAAGACCCGCTCTCCAACCATGAATGCTAGATCGCGATCCTTCCGGCCCGCATAACTCTTTTTTCTGGACTGGGTTGTGCGAAGTCTATCCTGAATCACTTTCACCTTATACAGGGCGTCCTGGACCGAGTCTGTACCCAACAATCGGTCCTTTCCTGGCTCGAACCAACACACTGGGGACCGACACCGCCTACCATACAGAGCTTCATACGATGCCATCTGAATGCCGGACTGATAACTGTTGTTGTAGGAAAACTCCTCAAGTGGAAAGAATTGGTCCTATGACCATCCAAATTCTATCACACACGCACGAAGCATATTCTCTAGTATTTGAATAATGCGCTCGGACTGCCCGTCCATATGAGGGTGAAATGCTGTGCTCAACTCCACTCTAGTGCCCAACTCCTGCTGAACGGCTCTCCAGAACCGTGATGTAAACGGTGTGCCTCTATCTGAAATGATGGAAAATAGGACACCATGAAGGTGAACAATCTCTCGGATGTAAATCTCAGCCAACCTCTATGAAGAGTATGTAGTCATCACTGGAATGAAATGAGCTGACTTGGTCAGTACGATCCACAATCACCCAAATAGTGTCGAACTTCCTCGAAGTCCGTGGGAGCCCAAATATGAAATCCATGGTGATCCGCTCCCACTTCCATTCTGGGATCTCTAACCTCTGAATCAAGCCACCCGGTCTTTGATGCTCATACTTAACCTGCTGACAGTTGAGACACCAAGCCACAAACCCAACTATATCCTTCTTCATCCTCCTCCACCAATAGTGCTATCTCAAATCCTGGTACATCTTCGCGGCACCCAGATGGATGGAATACTGCGAGATCTGGGCCTCTTCAAGAATCAACTCCCGAAGCCAATCCACATTGGGAACACATATCTATCCCTACATACTCAACACGCCATCATCACCAATAGCCATATATCGAGCATTATCTCGCCGGATCCCCTGTCCTGAAGGACTAGCAGATGTGGGTCATCATACTGATACTCCCTGATACGATCATAAAAGGAAGACTGAGAGACCACGCAAGCCAACACTCGACTCGGCTAAGAAATTTCCAATATCACAAACTGACTGGCTAAGGCTTGAACATCCAATGCTAAGGTTCTCTCTGGTGCTGAAAGATATGCCAAACTCCCCAAATCTCCGCCCGGCGACTCAAAGCACCGGCCACCACATTGGCCTTACCCGGGTGGTACAAAATGTTGATGTCATAATCCTTAAGTAGCTCCAACCACCTCCGCTGATGCAAGTTAAGATCCTTTTGCTTGAACAGGTGTTTCAAACTCCGGTGATCGGTGTAGATCTCACAAGGCACACCGTAGAAATAGTTCCGCCAGATCTTCAGGGTGTGGATGATAGCTGCTAACTCAAGATCATGGCCAGGATAGTTCTTCACATGCACCTTCAACTGTCTGGATGCGTAGGCAATCACCCCACCGTCCTACATCAACACCGTGCCAAGATCAATTCACGAAGCATCACAATACACGGTGTAAGACCCCAAACCTATAGGCAATACCAATACTGGGGCTGTAGTCAAAGCTGTCTTGAGCTTATGAAATCTCTCCTCACACTCCTCCGTCCACCTGAACGGATCACCCTTCTGGGTCAACCTAGTCATAAGTGCTGCAATAGATGAGAATCCCTCTATGAAACGACGGTAATACCCTTCCAAACCCATAAAACTACGGATCTCCGTAGCTGATGACAGTCTAGGCCAACTCTGCACTGCTTCCACCTTCTTCGGATATACCTTGATCCCATCACTTGATACTACATGACCCAAGAATGCCACTGAGTCAAGCCAAAACTTACACTTAGAAAATTTTGCATACAACCTCTTCTCCCTCAAAATCTGAAGCACAGTCCTCAGGTGCTGCTCATGATCTTCTTGAGTCCGGGAATACACTAGGATGTCTTCAATAACACAATGACGAAGGAGACAAGATAAGGCCGGAACACACCGTGCATCAAATTCATAAAGGATGCTGGGGCATTGGTCAGCCCAAAAGACATGACAAGAAACTCATAGTGACCATTTTTCTGGTCCTGAAAGTAGTCTTTGGGATATCCGGCTCCCGAATCTTCAACTGGTGGTAGCCTGAACGCAAATCAATCTTGGAAAACACCCTGGCACCCTGTAACTGATCAAGTAAGTCATTAATGCGAGGCAATGGATACATGTTTTTCACTGTAACCTTGTTAAGCTGGCGATAATCAATACACATACGCATAGAACCATCCTTTTTTCTTCACATACAAGACCGGAGCACCCCAAGGTGACACACTGGGCCAAATGAAGCCCTTATCAAGAAACTTCTGCAACTGCTCCTTCAACTCCTTCAACTCAGGAGGAATAGAGATGGGCTGAGTGTCCCGCAATAAATCAATGCCAAAATCAATATCTCTGTCGGGCGGCATGCCGGAAAGATCAGCTGGGAACACATCTGGGAAGTCGCTCACTACTGAAACTGACTCACCTGTAGGGATGTCAATACTGACATCTCTCACATATGCCAAATACGCATCACACCCCTTCTCAACCAGTCACTGAGCCTTAAGAAATGAAATAACCCTGCGGGGAGTATACTCTAAGGTACCTCTCCACTCTAATCGCGTAAGCCTGACATAGCAAGCGTCATGGTCTTAGTGTGACAATCAAGAATAGAATAATGGGGCGACAACCAGTCCATGCCCAAGATAACATCAAATACTACCATGTTGAGATATAATAAATTGGCTCGTCTCAAAACCACTAAGAGCAATCAAACACGACCAATATACGCGGTCCACAACAAGAGAATCTCCCACATGAGTAGATACAAAAACAGGGGAACTCAAAGAATCTCGAGATACCCCAAAATATGGAGCAAAATAAGAGGACACATATGAATATATTGAGCCTGGGTCATCTCTATGACAGACTGGGACAATACCTGTGATGACAGAGTCTGAAGCAACTGCCTCTAAATGAGATGGAAGAGGATAGTACCTATCCTGGTCTCCCCCTCTAGGGTGACCTCGACCTCCCCGATCTCCACCTCGAGTTGGCTAAGTGGGTGGGGAGGCAACTGGGGCTGGAAGCATGGCCGGAGGGCCCGGTGGAGCACGTGGTGGCCGAGAAGTATGTGGAGGTTCACCCCTTATAAGTATGGGGAAATCCCTCACCATGTGAAGAGTATCACTACACTTAAAACAACCCCTCAGAGGATGCGGCAGTTGTGACTGGATCGAGATAGATCTGCTAGACTGGCCGCTAATAGCACCCCCAGTAGGAGGCATACTGGATACTGGTGGTGCATAATAAGGCTCCTGAGGCCTGGAGGAGCTGGAACACTACTGGCAGCTGGAAGAGCTGAATGAACAGGACAACTCACATAACCCCTACCATGCAAGCAGCTCGGGCACGAGCTCCAGAATAATGACCAGTCTCTCGAGACTTCTTGACCTCTCTTCCCTCTCTATCCCGGGCAAGGATGCTCTCCACTCTCCTAGAAATACTCACGACTGATAAGAGATATCCATCTCCAACTCCCTGGTCATACTGGTCCTGATACTAGGGTGGAGTCCCTCGATGAATCGACGAACCCTCTCTAGAACTGTGGCAACCAAGGCTGGTGCTTGTCAGGCCAACTCACTGAAACGGACTGCATACTCCAACACAGTCATAGAACCCTGGCGCACCTGCTCAAACACCGTGCGCCAAGCATTCCTGAGGCTCTGAGGACATAATCATGCAAAAACATATCTAAGAACTGAGTCCAAGTGAGTGAGGCTTCCTCATCCAGACTACTCAGCTCATAGGCATGCCACCACTAATATGCTGCTTCTCTCAGCTGGAAAGTGATAAAAGAAACCCCACTCGTCTCTGCTATACCCATAATGCGGAGAATACGATGAGACTCCTCTAGAAAACCTTGAGCATCCTCTAAAGCTAATCCGCTGAAGGTAAGTGGGTGGTACTTCTTGTACCTCTCAATTCTAAGCTGATCTACCTCAGAAATAGCTTCCCTCGTCTCATTCTAAACCGGAGCCACTTGTGGCATAGGAATAAACTCTTGAGCCTGATCAACCTGGACCCTCTTCTCAGGAGTACGGGCTGCGGGAGTCTGTGCCCCTCTGCCGGCTTGAGATGTGGCAGGAGCGAGCGGAATCAGTCCAGGCTGAGCTAAGGTGCTGAACATGTTCATGAACTGATCGAGAGTCTCCTGGAAGGCTGGTGCAGTAATAGGAACCTCCGGTGCCGGCCCTCCAGCTGAAGCTGCTGGGGGCTCTTCTATCGTAACTCGCGCAGGTGCTCTGGCAGCAGCGCATGGTCGTCCTCTACCCCAGCCCCGGCCTCTGGTGGATCTGGCAGGGGGCTCAGGTGCCTGATCATCAGATCTCCCGGTACGGGTCCTCACTATCCGTGGGAAAGAATAGAATAGAGAATTTTAGAATTTGATGTCAATAACTCGCACGACAAGGAAATCAAGAAGTATGATTGTTCGTAACAGTTCCATAGCCTCCCGAAGATAAGTACAGACGTCTCCTTACCGATCCGCGAAACTCTAAATAATCGGCTTGTGACTCATCATACCTATGAACCTATAGCTCTGATACCAACTTGTCATGACCCATTTCTCCCTCCGTAAGACGTTGTGACGGCACCTAGTTACTACGACTAGGTAAGCCTAATAATTTCTGAATAACGGAAATAAAGTAGTAATTAACAACTAAAATTCAATAGATATTATATACTGATAAAAATTACTGTTCGGCATGTACAAGTAAAACAACACTCGAATATAAACAGTATTCCCAAAACACGATAGTCACGAGTCACAAGCTCTAAGAAATTTGTCTAACTGTCTTCTATACATTAGTGTCTAAAAGAGATAAAAGGAGGAAAAAAAACATAAGGGATAGAGGGGGACTCCGAGGATCTGCGGGCGCGGGCAGATGTACCTTGAAGTCTTCAGTAAGCTGCAGCGACTGCACTAACGATGAGGCGGGTAAGATGTACCTAGATCTGCGAAAAACATGTGCAGGAAAGGGCGTGAGTACACCACAATGATACCCAGTAGTGTCAAACCTTACCTTGGTCGAGTAGTGATGAAGTCAGGTCAGGGCCCTACCGGAATATATATATATATATATATATATATATATATATATATATATATATATATATATATATATATATATATATATATATATATATATATAACAAGGAAGAAGTCATGGAAGAACAACAACTCAGCACACAACAATACAACAGGGGATCTCCCGAGATACCGTCTCGTAGTCCCAAACATAAATGTGCAGGGGAATCTCCCGGAATATCGTTCCATAGTCCCAAAGTAAATATGCAAGACAGTGGAATCTCCCGGAATACCATTCTGTAGTCCCAAAGTAAATATGTAGCATATGGGGATCTCCCAGAATACCGTTCCGTAGTACCAAATAAACACGCAGCCAAAACAACAGAATTCAATAGTCACTGGACGAAATCTTACAATTTAACCTAAGTACAAGTTAAGGAAAGACAAGTAAAAATCACTAAATATGCTGCACGTAGTCTAGGTAAACAGTTAAGGCAAGTAGGCATGCTTTCTTAGTCTAACAAGATACTACACATGCTAATAAGGTTTAAATAAGAGGAAAAGACATGTTATTATTTAATGAAAATTAGGTTTTACAATAATTAGCCGGTGTACGTACTCGTCACTTCACGTACACGTCGCTCATATATCAACAGTTGTACCAAATCCTAAGGGGAGTTCCTCCACACAAGGTTAGGCAAGCCATTTATCTCGAACCAAGCTCAAATCCTCCGAAATAATGCTCTTTCAATGAATATCCGACTCCGAATGGCCCAAATCTAGCCAAAACCAATTACATATCATAAATATAACTACAAGAAACTATACTAGCGAATGAAATCAAATTTAAAGGAAGAAATTAGAAAATCGTTCAAAAAACATCCCCGGGCCACATCATGGAGGCGGGTAAAACTTACGAAATATGAACACCCATTCACTCACGAGTTCACTCGTACCAAAAATAATCGAAATCCGATGCCTAAATCCCACTCAAAACTCAGAATTTCGTTTGGGGAACTTTTTCCCCATATTCCCATATTTCTCACTCAAATTCCTTAATTAAATGAAGAATACAACGATAGATTAATGAAATATAACCAAAATCGAGTTAGAAATCATTACCCAATAACTTCCTCTGAAAATCCTTCTATTCGAGCTCTCCAGGTCCCAAAATGAAAATGATACAAATTCTTGAAATTTCCCCTTTTCTGCCTAGGGAACTCGCTTCTACGAGCCCAGAATCGTACCTGTGGTACCGCTTCTGCGGCTAGGACTCCGCACATGCGGATTTTCATTAAAAATCTAGGCTTCGCACCTGCACATCAAGATCCACATCTGCAGATGCACTTCTGGGATGACTCGTCCGCTTCTACGGAATGTGACTTCCTCCCCAAAATTTGCATCTGCGATCAGCCCTCCGCAGATGCGGCTCCACTTCTGCGGTTCACTGTCGCATCTGCAACCCCTGGCCTTTGTACCCAAACCCAAACCCGCACCTGCAACCTCATCCTCGCTTCTGAGGGACCGCACCTACGTACTTCCCACCGCAGGTGCGAAAACACCAGAACCAGCAATCTCAGAAATTTTCCTAAGTCCAATTTTCGTCAGTTAAGCACCCAAAACTCACCCGAGGCCCCTGGGACCTCAACCAAACATTCCAAACACGCTCCTAAGTCCAAAATCACCTAACGGAGCTAACGGAACCATCAAAACTCAAATTCGAGGTTGTTACACAAAAGTCGATATCCGGTCGACTTTTCCAACTTAAGCTTCCAATTAAGAGACAAGTGTCTCAATTCACTCCAAAACCCAAAACGAACGCTCCTGGCAAGACATAATAGCAGAAAAAGATACGAGGGAAGCAGTTAACAGGGAATCAGGGTCCTAACTCTCAAAACGACCTGTCGGGTCGTTACAGAACCGTAGTGTTAAAGTATGTGCTGCAACACATCCTCGCATACACCGTTCACTCAATTTGATACAAGGATTTTGAATGTTTACATGGCATCACTAGATGAACACATGTCTATGTGCCAACTCTATTTAAATTTTCTAGTTTAATTTGTAACATTTATTCTTCTAATTGAGTTATGCGCTCATAATCTTCTTTGGTATTCCTTCTTCTTTGGTTCAAAAATAATGTTGATGTAATTTTATTTTTCAGAAGTGGGATGGGGTAATTTCTAATTGATATTTCTTTTACTTTTTTTCTACAGATTTATGCATCAAGAAGATGATTTATATAGAAAATTTGTTAGCATAATTTTGTCTTTTGAGAAGACGATTTATTTAGTGCACATGTAAATGTAGTTGTTAAGAAAGATAGAAAAGACCAAAATACTATAAATGAATCAGCTTTTTTCAAATTATATTCCTTTTATTTTCCTATTTCTTGGTTCTTGCATTAAGTCCTAACGAATCACGACAACTTGCTACAACAACCAGGTATACTAGAGGTTAATTAAAATTATGAAACACTAGTAGTATAATAATATGAAAATTTTGTGTTGCCTATGTTATTTACTTCTTTATTTAAATTGACCCGGCAAACGTTTTGCTCTTGTAAGTGTTACGTTGTTCTTGAGATTGTTATTTCTTATTATCTTAAAGAGAAAATTATCCTGATTGGTGTTCAAATTCTGTTTCATTGAGTTCAAAAGTTTGTTTAACTTCTACATTGAGTTAAATAATTGTCGTTTCACATTTATTGTGAAATCATTTGCAGAAGAGACAATATTCTCTTGAATTGTGATGGATAATTCTAGAAATAGAAGTTGGATGCCTTGTTGGGGTACTCAAGAGTATTTGGATGGAGTGGAGACTTTTCTAAATTATGCCTTTCGTGAAAAAAGATAATGAAAACACAATTCCATGCCCATGAACAGGATGCGCGCTACACTATGATGTAAATCGGGCAATAACATATGATCATCTTGTGTGCCATGGTATTATACAGTCATATGATATATGGTTTTGTCATGGAAAATCTCCGAATGGGTCAACTAGTACCCAAGTAGATAACTGTAGACAATCTATTTTAAGAGGAGATGATATGAGAGGAATGATAGAGGTTGCTTTTAAAGGCTTAACCCAGTTCATGAATGGTGACACTAGTGAAAGAGGTGAGATGGATCCAAACTTAGAAGAAAATATAGATCATCCATCTAGAAATCAACATCATCCAGAGGTGGATAAGTTTGAATGTCTCATGAAAGATTCCAATGAAGAACTATATCATGGATGCAAGAAGTTTAATAAACTGTAGTTTTCGCTACATCTCTACCGTATAAAACTGTTGTTCAAATGATCAAATGAATCTTTAATTACTTTACTTGGACTATTGAAGGATGCACTAACCGAGGGAAAAAAATTACCTCATTCTTTCTATGAGACCAAAAAAATAGTTGAAGGTTTGGGCTTAAAATATGAAAAGATTCATGCATGTCCTAATGATTGCCTGCTTTTTAGGAAGGAATTTGCTGGTAAGGATGTTAGTGAATGCTTAATTTATGGGCCTTCTAGACGGAAAAATAATGGCAAAAAAATTCCAGCCAAAGTCTTAAGGTATTTTCCTCTAAAACCAAGGTTGCAAAGGTTATTCATATCTTTAAAAACTTCTAAACTAATGCCATGGCATTATGAAGAACGCAAAAAGATGGTGTTCTACTGCATCCTGCAAATTCTGAATCTTGAAATTTTTTTGATAGTAAGTATCTAGCATTTTCTATAGATCCACGTAATGTTCGCCTAGGATTAGCTTCGGATGAGTTTAATCCATTTGGTACAATGCGAACTGTTCATAGTACACGACTAGTAAATATAATGCCATATAATCTTCCACCATAGATGTGCATGAAGCAAGAATTCTTAATTTTGTCCTTAATTATTCCTGGACCAAAAGGGCCTGATAATAACATTGATGTGTTTCTTGAACCTTTAATAGAAGAGTTAAATGAATTATGGGATGTGGTAGAAACATATGATGCATTTTCTAAAGAGACATTTCAAATGCGAGTAGTTCTTATGTGGACTATAAATAATTTTTCTGTATATGGTAATTTATCTGGATGGTGCACTTATGGTCAATACACATGCCTTTCTTGTAACATAAACACTCATTCTAAAAGGCTCAAACATGGAAAATTTTTTATTTCATGGGCCATCAACGTTTCTTGAAGGCAGGGAACAAATATCATAATGACGCAAAATTATTTGATGGGACTAAAGAGCCAAGACCTGTACCTTGTCCTCTATCGGGGTCAGTAGTTCCAAATCAAGTTAAAGACATAAAGTTTATTCTCAGTCATTCGAGTAAAGAGGTAAGTGGGGTGATGAAAAACACATGGAAAAAAGAGCCTCTTCTTCAATCTTCCTTATTGGAAGGATAACTTGGTGCATCATAATCATGATGTGATCCACATAGAAAAGAATGTATGTGATAACTTGATTTATACATTGTTGGATCTTGGCAAAAAGTCTAAAGATAACTGATAGTAGACTATATTACACGATGTAGATGCTATTTACGCTCTAAGTTAATCATACTTTATTGATGTTTTAAGTGCTAAATGATAACAAAATGCTCTAATTAAGGCTTTTATGCTTTGCAGAAGCTACTCCGGATTAGGAAGATAATATGGAGTATTTTTGAGTCAAATATGTAGATACAAGGCCAATTGAGAAAAGCCCGGAATGAAATGAAGCAAGAAAAGGCGAAGAAAGACTGGGATATAGTCCACTGCGACCGCGGTCGGACTGCGGCAGGAACGCGGTGGACAATGGAGCAAAACAAAATGTATATAAACCATCGCGGTTGGCTCGCGGACGCGGGCAATCTGGAGACGGCCAGGAAAGCATTGGGGCTTAAGTGTAAAACGTGGGAAACTTATCCTAACCCTATATAAACTCAACAAACTCGCCCAAGTCAAGGTTAATCTTGTTTTTAGACTTATTTGGAGGCAAGAACAAGTGGGAGAAAGACCAAGACACCATTAGAGTTTTTATTCTTCTTCCTTTATCATTATTTTGTGAATCATGAATTATTTTATCTTGTTTTATCATGAGTAGCTAAATATTTAGTCTAAGGTTTTGATGGAACCTATTGAAGGATGAAATTCTTGCTATGTTAATATTGATTTGCCAAGTTTAATCTCATTTGTGCAACTACATTCTTGTTGTAGTTAATTGAAAGGATCCTCAATTAGCGGTGTCTATTTAGTATGTATTACTCGGGAGAGAGTGCATATTTAGGTATTTGTTGAACAATATCACTCCCGACGTATGTGAGGAATCAATATCAAGGGTTTAAATATGGTATTAGGGATATAAACCTTGGGTGCGATCTAAGTAGGCTGTAACAAAAGCCAACTAGCGTAACTCGGGAGAGTATGTCTAGTAAATTATCGTAATTACTCGTGAGAGATTTACGGTAGTAAGAGTTCTCATGATCGATAGAGACGATTAGGCGAATTTATATGAAACATAGCAGGAAGGGATTTCATCAATAGGGGAGATCATAACCTTAGATCCTTCTCCTTATTGTTTACAATCCATTCTTAGTTAGCTCTTAGTTAATATAGTTTCATTAAGTAATAGTTAGTAGAAAAACAACTAATTGTTATTCAAAATATCTTGAAAGTTTATTACGTGGAATTGAGTGAGTTTGATAACTGTAATTGGTAGGTTAATTCCCTGTGGGATTCGACTCTGCTCTTAATACCCAAAATATATTAACAACAACCGCTTAGTCCTTTTGATAAGGCATAGTTGGGCATGATCAAACTTTGGCGCCGTTGCCGGGGTTTAACGGCGTTATCAATTACAGTTGAAAGAAGTACAAAACAAATTCTTAGTATAGTCAATTTTCTTCACTTTCAATCAATGCATTGAAATTTTAACGTTTGCAAACTTGGTTATTACAAGTGCATGTCTAGAAGCTCATCGAAAACTGGTGAAGTATTTGAAGCATTATCAGATCCCGAGAAAGTTTTCAAGGCCTTGAATCGGGTCAACCGTAAAAGCAAACAACAAAACTCAACTTAACAACTTGAACCAGACATGGCAGATCTGGTGAACAACAGAAATATTGGGGATGGCGTGGAGGAGCCAAATGCGCAGGTAGTGGAGCCTCTTGTGCCAGAGGCTGCTTTATATGACTGGGCACAACCCACGACAGACAATTTGGCCCCAGCGATAGTAGTCCCGCAGATACAGGCAGATTCATTCCAAATCACAAATAATGTGCTTCATTTGTTGCAAAACAAGGGACTATTCTCGGGGTCATACATTGAATATCCCCAACAACACTTGAAGAATTTCCTGTCAATCTGCCAAACACAAAGACTACACAACGTGACTCCGGAAGCAATAAAGATGTTTTTGTTTCCATTCTCTGTGACAGGAGCAGCCCAGACTTGACTAAATTCACTCCCCATCAATTCCATCACTACTTGGGAGGATTTGATCAAGCAATTTGTGAACAAATTTCATCCACCCAACAAGACTGCTCAAAAAATTGATGAGATCTTGAGCTTCAGACAGAAACCAACAGAAACATTGCAAGAGACGTGGGGAATATTTAAAGGGATGTTGGTTGCATGTCCACACCATGGTATTCCTGAGCAGGTGTTGGGGAAGATATTTTACATGGGTCTGGCAGATAGTGTGAAATCTAATTTTGATGCTTCAGCTGGTGGAGCATTCCTGAGTAAAACGTTCAGAGAGAGCAAGATCTTGCTCGACAAGATGACCAGAACTCAGGATGGACAAACAGAAATGCGCCCATGTGACGAGCCGATCAGTCGTCTTAAGAATTAACACCCTGATCCCCTATTTACTATTTTTTCCAAAGTCTATTTCTGTTAAATTTAATTGCGACGTTCGGTTTTGAGTTTCGGAGAGTTTTGGGACACTTAGTCCCTAAGTGAGAGCTTAAGTGTTGGAAAGTTTCCCGTAGTTGGAGTAGTGTGAAGACGGCCTCGGAATGGAAATCCGATGGTTCCGTTAGCTCCGTTAGGTGATTTGGGTTTGGGAGCGTGTTCGGAATGTATTTTGGAAGTCCGTAGCTCATTTAGGCTTGAAATGCCGAAGTTTGAATTTTTGGAGTCTCCAGCCCGATAGTGAATTTTTGATCCGAGGGTTGGAATGGAATTCCGGAAGTTGCAGTATATCCGTCATGTCATTTGGGATGTGTTTGCAAAATTTGAGGTCATTCGGATGAGTTTAGACGTGTTTCGGCGTCAGATGTGAATTCTATAATTTTCCTAAGTTCCTAGGCTTGAACCTATGCATAATCGATGTTTTTGATGTTTTGAGACGTGTTTTTAAGGCCCGAACTAGTTCGAATGAAGTATTAAGGTTGGTTGGTTGTTTTGGTTGAGGTCCCAGGGCCTCGGGGTTGTTTCAGATGCTTAGCGGGAGAAAAATTGGGACTTAACTACTGCTGAACCAGGCCTCTTCTGGTGTCTTCGAACCTGCGAAGTTTTTTCCGCAGGTGCGGACCCGTAGGCACGTGGGACTTGATCGCGGTGCGATAGGGGGAGATTTGACCAGTGGTCGCAGGTGCGACCTAGGCTCCGCATGTGCGGTACCGCAGGCGCGACCAAACGACCGCAGGTGCGGCCCTAGTGTAACTTAAGTGATTTCAGCACCTGCAATGCTTTTTCTGCAGGTGCAGTACCGCAGGTGCGGTGATCGAGATCGCAGGTGTGAGATCCCTGTGTGTTTTATTCCAAAAATTCGAGAGTTTATTTCATAAGTCTAAAAATCGTGTAAGGGCTCAAGAATTGGCGATTTTCTGTGGGTTTTGAAGAGAAGGATCATAGGTAACATTTTCTAGTCCTAATTCATTGTTAGACCATTAATCTCCGTTGTTTTCTTCAGTTTAATTATCAAAAATGGGGGGAAAACCATAGGAAATTGATGAAATTTCCCCAACCCGACATTCTGAAAATTTATGGGGTTTTTGGCATCGACTTCCGATTGTTTCTGGTTGAATGAGTCTGTGAGTGAATGCGTGTCCGGAAAATATAAGTTTTACCCGATTCGGAGGCGTGGGCTTGAGGGGTGTTTTGGTCATTTTACCTAATTTCGCGCCTTAGCTTGAATTAAATTGTGAAAATCAATTGCATGAGATGTTAGTTACTATATGTAAGTGAATTATATAGATTTGGGCCATTTGGAGTCGGATACTCATGGAAAACGTGTGGTTTCGAGTTGATTTTGAGCCGGTTCGAGGTAAGTGGCTTGTCTAACCTTGTGTGGGGAACCTTTCCCCTTAGGATGTGATATTTGGTAATTGAATGCCTTGTACGTGCGGTGACGAGCGCGTACTTGTGCTAATTGTTGAAAATCCGGTTTTACTTTAAATATTTAGACTGAGTTTCTTTCTTACCTGCTTTATTCTACTTGCAATTATAGCCTAAGTTAGTTTAGAAAAGCATGCCTAGTTGACTTGAATTTCCTAATTGCTTAAGTGCTTTAATTGTACTACGTGAAGCATATTAGGCTATAAGTACTTGTTGCCTTGTATTTTTTTGCACTCTATTTCTAAATGTCTTCTTGTTGTGGCTGCATATTTACTTTGGGACTACGGGACGGTATCCCGGGAGATCCCCCTGCATATTTACTTTGGGACTACGAGACGGTATCCTGGGAATTCCCCTGCATATTTACTTTGGGACTACGGGACAGTATCCCGGGAGATCCTTGCATATTTACTTTGGGACTACGAGACGGTATCCCTGGAGATCCCCCTGCATATTTACTTTGGGACTACGGGACGGTATCCCGGGAGATCCCCCTGCATATTTACTTTGGGACTATGGGACGGTATCTCGGGAGATCCCCCTGCATATTTACTTTGGGACTACGGGACGGTATCCCGAGAGATTCCCTGCTTATTTACTTTGGGACTACGGGACGGTATCCAGGGAGATCCCCCTGCATATTTACTTTGGGACTACGGGACGGTATCCCGGGGGACCCCCCTGCATATTTTCTTTGGGACTACGGGACGGTATCCCGGGAGATCCCCCTGCATATTTACTTTGGGACTACGAGACGGTATCCCGGGAGATCCCCTTGCATATTTACTTTGGGACTACTGGACGGTATCCTGGGAGATCCCCTTGCATATTTACCTTGGGACTACGGGACGGTATCCCGGGAGATCCCCCTGCATATTTACTTTGGGACTACGGGACCGTATCCCGGGACATCCACTAGACAGTTGAGAAAAGGACTACAAGACGGTATCCTGGGAGATGCTCATTGTTACCATTGTTATTGAGTTGTTCATATTCCGTGTTTAATCTGTTCTTGTGTTTTGTTATTGCCTTGTTGACCTGTCTTTTTTTCACTGTTGTACTCATTATTTCTGTCCGGTTTCATACTGTAAATTCCTATTTTATTGTTTAACCTCAGTAGGGCCCCAACCTTCCTCGTCACTACCCGATCGAGGTTAGGCTTGGCACTTACTGAGTACCGCTGTGGTGTACTCATGCCCCTTCTGCGCATGTTTTTCATGTGCAGATCCAGGTACCTCCACCCAGGTGCACTATCCTCGAGGTTGAGAGATCCAGCAGAGACTTTGAGGTACATCTGCCGCGTCGGCAGACCAGGAGTCTCTATCTTATTCCAGCTTTTGTGAAAAGTTTTTCCTTCCTTACAGTTGTGTAGACATTCTGGAGATTAGAGCAGTGTATTATATTTCTGTTAGCCTGTGGTTCCCGTGAGTTTCCGGGTTTTGGGGTGATATTGTAGACTTCCATATTATTTTGGGTGTTTTTGCCAAGTGGCATTGATATACAATCCTTCTTTTAGATTGTTCAGTTTTTACTTTATTATTCCTCAAGGTATGTTGATATTCTCCATTGCTAGGCTTACCTAGTTATAGAGACTAGGTTCCATCGCGACATGTTCACGGAGGGCGAACTGGGGTCGTGACAAGTTGGTATCAGAGCTCTAGGTTCATAGGATTCACGGACGATCGGTACGGAGACGTCTGTACTTATCTACGAGAGGCTACATAACTGTTTAGGAAAAATATTCATTTCATTGATTTCCTTGTCGTGCAATAGTTTTGCCGTCAATTCTAAACCTCTGTCTTCTATTCTCTCACAGATGGTGAGGACATGTGCTACTCGGGACGATCAGGCACCCGTTCCCCCTACTGCAACCGTTAGAAGCCGGGGACGAGGTAGAGGCCGAGGACGCGCACGTGGTGCAGCGAGAGCACCTGCGCGAGCTGCTGCCGAGGTACCACCAGCAGATCCAGCCGAAGTCCAGGCACCTGACACGCCTACTTCCACTACTACTCCAGCCCTTCAGGAGACGTTAGCTCAGTTCATGTCTATGTACACCACTCTGGCTCAGGNTTCATTTCATTGATTTCCTTGTCGTGCAATAGTTTTGCCGTCAATTCTAAACCTCTGTCTTCTATTCTCTCACAGATGGTGAGGACATGTGCTACTCGGGACGATCAGGCACCCGTTCCCCCTACTGCAACCGTTAGAAGCCGGGGACGAGGTAGAGGCCGAGGACGCGCACGTGGTGCAGCGAGAGCACCTGCGCGAGCTGCTGCCGAGGTACCACCAGCAGATCCAGCCGAAGTCCAGGCACCTGACACGCCTACTTCCACTACTACTCCAGCCCTTCAGGAGACGTTAGCTCAGTTCATGTCTATGTACACCACTCTAGCTCAGGAAGGGCTGCTTCCCCTTGCTGCATCCACATCCCAGGCTGGGGGAGGAGAACAGACTCCAGCAGCCCGCACTCCTGAGCAGAAAGTGCATGTGGAGCAGGTCCCAGAGATCATTCTTGCACCGCCCGTAGTGCCAGTTCAGCCCGAGGATGGGTCAGCTGCTTCAGAGAACGAGCAGCGGAGACTTGAGAGGTTCAAGAAGTATGACCCTCAGGTATTCAGTGGACTAGCTTCAGATGATGCCTTGGAGTTTCTAGAGGAGTGCCACCGTATTCTTCGCAATATGGGCATAGCCGGATCTAGTGGGGTTTCCTTTACTACCTTCCAGTTTCGCGGAGCCGCCTATGATTGGTGGCGCACCTATGAGTTAGACAGTCCAGATGAAGCTGCTTCACTGACTTGGACCTAGTTCTCAGACATGTTCCTAAGAGAGTTTGTTCCTCAGAGCCTCAAGGACGCATGGTTGCGCAGAGTTTGAGCATTTGCGCCAGGGTGCTATGACAGTTTCAGAGTATGCCATCCGTTACACCAGATAGCCAGGAATGCACCGACTTTCATTGCTATTGTCCGCGAGAGGGTTCGCCGGTTCATTGAGGGTCTTATCCCACCCATCAGATCTAGCATGGCTCGAGAGTTGGAGATGGACATTCATTATCAGCAGGTAGTGAGCATTGCTAGGAGGATCGAGGGTATGCTCGCTAGGGAGCGAGATGAGAGAGAGGCCAAGAGGTCTCGAGAGTCGGGCCACTACTCTGGTGCCCGTATCCCAGCAGCAGGTCGACATGGTAGGGGTTATATGGTCCATCCCATTCATTCAGCCCTTCCAGCAGCCAGCGGTACCCCAGCTCCACCCAGGCCTCAGGAGCCTTACTATGCACCTCCAATTTCTAGCGCGCCTCCTGCGCGGGGTGCTTTTAGCGGTCAGTCTGGCAGACCTGGCCCTAGCCAGTCATAACTACTACGTCCTCCCAGATCTTGTTTCAAGTGTGGCGATACATGCCATGTGGTTAGGGACTGCCCCAAACTTATTAGGGGTGTATCTTCACAGACTTTTCAGCCACAACGTGCTCAGCAGGGTTCTCAGGCCATGATCACAGCTGCAGCTACTACCCCATCTGCCCAGCCAGCTAGGGGCGGAGGTCGGGGAGGTAGAGGTCGCCCTCGAGAGGGAGGCTAGGCCAGATATTATGCTATTCCTTCTCGTACCGAGACTTTTGCCTCCAATTATGTGATTACAGGTATTATACTGGTTTGTCACAGAGATGCATCAGTTCTATTCGATCCAAGCTCCACGTATTCTTATGTGTCTTCTTATTTTTCTCCGCATTTGTGTATAGCCCGAGATCCTTTGGGTTCTCCTGTTTATGTTTCTACTCCTGTGGGGGATTCTCTTGTTGTGGACTGCATTTATCGGTCGTGTTTGGTTACTATTTGTGGTTTTGAGACCAGTGCGGATTTATTATTACTTGATATAGTGGATTTTGATATTATCTTGGGCATGGACTGGTTGTCGCCCCATTATGCTATTCTTGATTGTACGCCAAGACATTGATGCTGGCTATGCCAGGTATTCCGTGTGTTGAGTGGAGTGGTACCTTATATCACACTCCCAGTAGTGTTATCTCTTTTCTTAGAGTTCAGCGTATGGTTGAGAAGGGGTGTGCCGCGTATTTAGCTTATGTGAGAGATGTCAGTGTTGATACCCCTTATGTTGTTTCAGTTCCAGTGGTACAGAATTATCCTGATGTGTTTCCAGCTGATCTTCCGGGCATGCCGCCCGATAGAGACATTGATTTTGGCATTGATTTGTTGTTGGGCACTTAGCCCATTTCCATTCCTCCGTACCGTAGGGCTTTTCCTGAGTTGAAGGAGATGAAGGATCACTTACAAGAATTGTTTGATAAGGGTTTTATTTGACCCATTGTTTCACCTTGGGGTGATCCTGTCTTGTTTGAATAAAAAGGATGGTTCTATGCTCATGTGTATTGCTTATCACTAGTTGAACAGGGTTACAGTGAAGAACCGTTATCCCTTGCCTCGTATTGATGATTTATTTGACCAGCTTCAGGGCGGACATGTATTTTCTAAGATTGGTTTGCGCTTAGGTTACCATCAGTTGAAGATTCGGGAGCCGGATATCCCGAAGACTGCTTTCAAGACTCGGTTTGGCTGTTACGAGTTTCTGGTTATGTCATTCGGGCTGACTAATGCCCCCGCAACATTTATGCATTTGATGCACAGTGTGTTC
>ML393485.1:1672-90812 GCA_005239525.1 Nicotiana knightiana
TTGTGATATTAATATAGCTTTGATTGGTTGATTAAACTCTATTTGTTCAACTACGTTCTTGTTGTAGTTGATTGAAGGGCCCTCAATTAGCTGTGCCTATTTATTATGTATCTACTTGAGAGAGAGTGCATATTTAGGTAATTGTTTGAACAACACCACTCCCAGAGTATAGACGAAAGTCATAACCGAGGGTTTAGAGGTTGGATTAGAGATAACGATACTTCGGGTGCAATCTAAGTGAACTGTAATGCAATCTAGCTAGCGTAACTTGAGAGAGTGCGTCTAGTAAATTATCATAATTACTTGAGAGAGATTTATGGTAGATAGAGTGTTCATGATTGATAGAGATAACTAATCAAGCTATACGAAGTATCTGAGAAGTAAGTTCACCAGCGGGGGAAACCATAACCTTAGATTTTTATTACAATTGTTTATACATTAGCGTAGTTAATCTTTACTTTTAATCTTTAGTATTAGTAATTTAAATAACATCAGGTGACAGCTGAGTAGTATTTTAATAGCTCGCTTGATACGTCAATTCCCTGTGGGATCGACTCTAGGCATAATACCCCAGGATTATATTTGCAACGCCCGTTTAGTTTTCTACAAGACATAGTTGAGCGTGATCAACGCCGGAGCATGTTATATTGATTACATTTATGGGATCGGGCTGCACGCTGCAGCGATATAGCGCTTAGGCTGAAGGAGCCCCTTCGAAGTCTACATACCCCTCAGTGAGCGCAGTTGATTATATATATGTATATGGATCGAGTTGCATGCTGCAATGAGACCTATCGATATTTATATATATGGATCGGATTTCACGCCGCAACGAGCCTTATGTCTATATATAGGGGGAGTGGGTTGCACGCTGCAACGAGTATTGTACAGTGATGAGTGTGATGGAGCATGGTAAGAGAGAGTGCGAGACAATGAGATTGCGTATTCTGAGAGTAAGAGTACATGAGTTTATCATTGAGAGGCACTTCATTTGACATGTGTACTTAAGATACATGCATAGAGATGCTCTTCCTTCTACTACCCAGTTTTGGTGACATTTATGATATTACCTGTATCTTGACATGTAGGCATAGAGATGTAGCTTCCTAATGCTATCTGACAATGAAACATCTTACTTATCGTTGAAAGAATTTTTGGGAAAAATTACAGTTTTCAAACTTACTCGTATTTTGGCAATTTCGGTAAAAGATTTGGATTTTCACGGAGATACTTGAAAAGCATGCCTATTTTCTGGAACTGTGAACGAGCTGAGCATTTTATTTCTGAGATACTTCTTTTATTACATGTACTATGCTGTTATGAACAGTTGTGGAATATTGGTATTGGACTCGACCTTTGTGTTAGCTTGTCACTACCTTCAACCTAAGGTTAGGTTTGTTACTTACTGAGTACATGAGGTTTGTTTAACTCATACTACACTTCTGTACCTTGCATGCATATGTTGGCTGTTGATGTTGCTGTGTTCTATAGGAGCTGGATTGAAGATGTACCCGCATCCTGATTGTAGCTGCCTCTTGTTCATGGTATCCTTATATCTATAAAACTCTGTTTATATACTTTTCAAATAGACGATGTATTTACTTCATTTCAGCTTTATAAACTCTATTCTTAGAAGCTCATTTGTACTACCAGTACTTGGGGAAAAATGTATAAGATTCAGTAACTTTACTATTTAATTGTACTATAAACTTCTCTGGGATTGGATAATTGTTAATTGGCTTACCTAGAGGGTTGTGTTAGGTTCCATCATGACTAGATGGATTTTGGGTCATGACAGGCACGTTGGCCACACTCTATATCCCCAATTCACTTATTTCACTTCCAAACATTTTTATAGATTATCAATAGTGAGAACATTCGAAATCAAGGCCTTAAGTGTATGTGTGTGTGTGTGTGTGTGTGTGTGTGTGTGTGTGTGTGTATATATATGAGAAATAAGAGTTTTAGGCGGTCGGGTATCCTTTCCAAGTCAAGCATAATGGACTTTAATTTGAAATATGATTTGAAGTTATAACGCTTTAACACATAAACCGTACTCGAACACATTCCCGAAGGATAACATCTATGATAGGAACTTTCGAAATATGTTTGAATACCTAACTCTTGACACTTTGCTTACTCGGAACCATCGAAGTCATTGGGAATAACTCAGAATATAGGAATAAGGAACTTAAGCCAACCATACTAAGAGAGAAGTTTAGCCAACATACCTCGCTTTGAGCTTTCCTTAAATTACTACAACATTCCGAAAATCCTAGCAGTACCAATCTATTTTGAGACATAACAAAATTAAACACAGATTAGGAAGATATTCATGGTCTCATCTCATTTGAGCATTTCATCAAATACTAGGTGTGCAATTTGACTACAAGGTTCTTCTACAAGATTCCTTTCGTTCCACAAACCAATCTTTAATTACTTATTTAAGATCAATAATCTTCCCAAAAACCTTATTGGTTCATGCATGTATAAATAATACTCTTACACCCAAGAATCATACTCTCAATCAACCATCTTCTACCCAAATGTGAAATTGAAAACTAGGGTACGGAACCTTACCTCTTAGATGAAGAACTTGTGAGGTTTCTTGTTGAATTTAAAGGCTTGAGCACGATTGGATGATTAGAATGTTAGGTTTACTCCTTCTCTCTCTAAAATGCTCTTACCTCTCTCTAAAATCATCAGATAATTGCCCAAAAATAAACCGCAAAGGCTATTTAACAAAATGGGGTCCTTTAAAAAAAAAAAAAATGGACCCTCCGACCTCAACTCTGCAGTAGCAGAATGCGCCGTAGATCACGTCTCCGATCTGCAAACTAGACCACGAAATGGTCCTTAAAAATTTGGGCTAGATTGGTCAGGTCTGCGACCGTTCTGCGGTCTGCTTACCACTTATGCGGCCGCGTAATGAATTATGCGACAACAAAATGGGCACAAAACAACTTTCAAAATTCAAAAACTCGCTACTAAACTATGCGATGGATATGCGGCCCTCAAACCGGTTCTACGGTCGCGAAAGAAACCGTATAATTGCCTTCTTCTGCCAAAAGTTTTCATTAAATCCTTAGCGCATTCTTAAACTCAAAAAGTCCGTACTGCGGATCCTCAAACACATATGTTTACCTCGGCACCACAAAACTTGAATCCCTTGGAAATATTTTACAGGGCCTTACATATAATATCACCATTTTATATCATCCCGGGAAGGCTAGTGTGGTGGATGATGCCTTGATTAGAAATACATTGAGTAAGAGTAGCCTTGCATTTATTCTGATTGGTGACATACCACATGCATCGGATGTTCAAGCCTTGGCCAATCAGTTCATGAAGTTAGATGTTTCAGAGCGTAGTCGGGTTCTAACTTGTATGGTTTCCTGGTCTTCCTTATATGATTGCATCATAGAGCATCAATAGGATGACACCCATTTTCTTGTCCTTAAGGACACGGTTCAGCACTGTGATGCCATGGAGGATTCTATTATGTATCATGGGGTGTTGCGGATGTAGGGTCAAATTTGTGTGCCCAATGTGGATGAGCTATGTGAGTTTATTCTTGAGGAGGCCCATAGTTTGGATTATTCCACTCATCCGGGTGCCGCAAATATGTACCAGGACTTGAGGCAACACTATTAGTGGAGGAGGATGAAGAAAGACATAGTGGGGTTTGTAGCTCGGTGCTTAAATTGTCATCAGGTGAAGTACGAGCACCAGATGCCAGGTGGGTTGCTTCAGAGGCTTGAGATTCCTGAGTGGAAATGGGAGCGTATCACCATGGACTTCATAGTTGGGATCCCATGTACGTTGAAGAAGTTTGATGCTATTTGGGTGATTTTGGACCGGTTGACTAAGTCCGCGCATTTCATTCCAGTTGGGACTACCTATTCTTCGGAGCAGTTGGCTGAGATCTATATCGTGATATCTTTCTCCTTCGCGGTGTGCTAGTGTCCATCACTTCATATCGGGGCACACAATTCACATCACGGTTTTGGAGAGCAGTGCATTAGACACATGGGTTGAGTTGAGTACAACATTCTACCCTCAATAAGTTTGATGCTATTTGGAGGATATGATATCATCAGGCGTACAACTATAACTACAATCGAGTATTCAAATGGCTTTGTAGAGGTTGTGTTGTAATGACCCGGCTGATTGTTTTGAGAGTAATAGCCCTGATCCCCTTATTTACTGCTTTCCCAGTATCTTTGCTGCTTATGTGACTTGCCGAGAGGTTTGTTTGTGATTTCGGAGTGAATTGGGACACTTAGTCCCTAAAACGGAAGCTTAGGTTCTAGGATTTTGACCGTAGTTGGAACTGTGTGAAGACGACTCCAGAATGGAGTTTCATCGGTTCTGTTAGCTCTGTTTGGTATTTTAGACTTAGGAGCGTGTCCGGATTGTATTTTGGAGGTCTATAGGTAAATTAGGCTTAAACTGGTGAAAGTTGAATTTTTGGATAGCGGGGTCGGATTCCGATTTCAGAAGTTGGTGTAGGTCTGTAATGCCAATTATGGCTTGTGTGCAAACTTTGGGGTCAGTCGGACGTAATTTGACAGGTTTTGGCATCGGTTGTAGAAGTTTGAAGTTTCAAAGTTCATTAAGTTTGAATTAAAGGGTGATTCGTGTTTTAGCATTGTTTGACGTGATTTGAGGGCTCTACTAAGTTCGTATGATGTTATTGGACTTGTTGGTATGTTTTCTTGAAGTCCCGGGGGCCTCGGGTGGATTCCGGCTGGCTAACGGATCAAGTTGGACTTGTTGAAGTTGTAGAATTGCTGGTGTTTCCAGTTACTGGTTTCCTTCTTCGCGTTCGCGAAAAAGAACTGGAGACAGGAGGGGATTTGTGCTTCACATTTGTGATGAAGGTCCTGTGTTCGCGAAGCTCTGAGGTAACAAGTCTACTCGTTCGCGGTTAGGGTCCCGCATTCGCGTATAGGAAGTTGGTGAACTGAGTTTCCAGGCAATTTGCCTACGCGTTCGTGATGATGATCCCGCGTTCGCGTAGGGTCGAGCTGAGTAAGCTTCACGTTCTCAACTAGGCCATCGCATTCGCGATGAAGAATTTTGGACTAAAGAAATTTTGTGCTTCGCGAACGCGAGGGTTCTTCCGCGTTCACGAAGAAGGGATCACTGGGTAGTTATAAACATTTCAAAAACGAGGGTTAGACCATTTTTATATAAACTTGAGATAGAGAACTCAGATTTGGACGAAATTTTGGGGGATTTTCAGAGGAAGCTATTGGGTAATCATTCTTGACTCATTTATGGTTATATTTCATTAATCTATAGTTGATTCCATCCTTTAATTTCGGACTTGGGTTGGGAAATATAGGGGAAGTTCTTCATCCAATTATTTGAGTTTTGATTGAGATTTTGACGTCGGATTTGAGTAATTTTGGTACGAGTGAATTCGTGGGTAAATGGGTTTTCGTATTTTCTGACTTTTACCCGATTCTGAAACGTGGGTCTAGGTCGACCTTTTGGTGCGAATTTCAAAATTTTTGATTTTATTAATTAGTTTAGTCAATTATAGTTGTTTTTATGGTATGTAATTGTTTCTGGCTAAATTTGGGCCATTCGGAGTCGGATAATCGAGGAAAGGGAATTCTTATTGATTTGTTTAGCTTGGTTCGAGGTAAGTGGCTTGCCTAACCTTGTGTGGGGGAAATCACCTTAGGATTTTGTACTGTTGTGATATTTCTGTGATATGAGCGACGTGTAAGCGAGGTGATGAGTGCGTACACGGGCTAATTGTTGTAAAAATCTGGGTTTTCACTGAGTAGTAGTCTGTTATAACTTAATTGAGTTATACCAGCATGTGTAGTTATCATGTTTAAGTTCGCATATCTACGTGTCTTAAATGCTTATTTGAAATCTGTGCAGCAGGTTTAGTTGAATTCGTGCCTTTACTTGATTTGTATCAATCTTAACTGTAGAATTCTTGCTGTTAATTGCTTTTTCCACCGATTTAAGCTGTGTGTTTACTTTTGGGACTACGAGGCGGTACCTCGGGAGATCCCCCTTCACATTTAATTTTAGGACTACGAGGCAGTACCTCGGCAGATCCCCTTGCACATTTACCTTTGAGACTATGAGGTAGTACCTCGGGAGACTTCCTTGCATATTTACTTTGGGACTACGAGACGGTATCTCGGGAGATCCCCTGTTGAGTATTTACTTTTCGAACTACGAGACGGTATCTTGGGAGCGCCCCTGTTGTTTATCTGATTGTGCTATGTTGTTATTTCTCTGTGAATTCTTTATGTTAAATTCTGCGTCTCTCTTCATTTTATTATATCATCTGCCTTATTATTATATCCTAGTAGGAACTGAACCTTACCTCGTCACTACTCTAGCGAGGTTAGGCTTTGGAATTACTGGGTACCGTTGTGGTGAACTCATGCTACTCTTCTGCCTATGTTTTGTGTGCAGATCCAGGTACTTCTTGTCAGCCTCGTTATTAGTGAATAGAGAGAATTTGGAGACATCAAGGTATTCTACCCACGTCCGCAAACCTCGGGTTTTGGAAACTTTGTGTATACGCTACTGCTGGGTTACTTGTACATATCGAGCGGCATTGTATCATTTTTATAGTTATCTGTTGCATTCTTGTTGTAATTTTCATTTCTGTTATTCCGCAATTTGTTAGGCTTACCTAGTCATAGATACTAGGTATCATCATGACGTCTTACAGAGGGAGATTTAGGTCGTGACTAGTTGGTATCAGAGCTCTAGGTTCATGGGTATCACGAGTCACAAGCAAGTTTATTAGAGTCTCACGGATCGATACAAATATGTCTGTACTTTTCTTCGAGAGGTATAGAACTGTTAGGAAAAATTACACTTCTTTGATTCCTTGTCGTTCGAAATTGTTGATCTCGAAATACTAAACATATGTCTTCTATTCTCTCACAGATGGTAAGGACACGTACATGCACCCTTTGCTAGAGTCGCGAGAGGCCGAAAGCGCCCACGTGGTGTAGCCAGAGCACCCACACGAGCTGCCACAGAGGATCCCCTAGTAGCCTCAACTGGAGGGCAGGCACACGATGTACCTGTTGCTGCACGAGCCCTCCAAGAGACTCTAGCACAATTTCTGAGCATGTTCAGCACCTTGGGTCACAATGGATTGATTCCACTTGCTCCTACCACATCCCAAGCCGAGGGAAGAGCATAGACTCCCGTCTCCCGTACCCCAGAGCAGTAGGTTCAGGTCAACTAGGTTCTAGAGATTATACAGATGCAATCGGTAGCTCTAGTTTAGCCCAAGGTTAGATTAGCTGTTTCTAAGGTGGAGCAGCCTCAGAAACTAAGTCGAGTGGGATTTATTTTACTACATTCTAGATTAGAGGAGCATCCTATCAATTTTGGAATGCTTATGAGTTGGGTAGTCCGGCTGAGGTAGCTTCACTTACATGGACTCAGTTCTCGGATATGTTCTCGAGGGAGTATGTTCTCTAGAGTCTCAGAAACGCATGGTGCACGGAGTTTGAGAAGTTGCACCATGGTTTTATGATTGTGTCAGAGTATGCAAGTCGCTTAAGTGATTTGGCCCGACATGCACCAGCCTTGGTTGCTACAGTTCAAGAGAGGGTCCATCGGTTTATCAAGGGACTCCACACCAGTATCAGGCTTAGCATGTCCCGAAAGTTGGAGATGGATATTTCGTACCAGCAGTTTGTGAGTATTGCTAGTAGATCGTAGGGTATGCTTGCTCGGGAGAGAGAGGAGATGGAGGCCAAAAGGTCTCGAGATTCTGGCACCTATAGTGGTACTCGTGCAACAACTGTAGTTCGTCATGGTAGGGCCTATATGAGTCGCCCCGTACATTCAGCACTTCCAGTCACCAATGGTATTCCTGCCCCTTCTAGGCCCAGGAGCCTTATTATGCACCGACAGTATCTAGTGCACCTCCTGCACATGGTGCTTTTAGCGGTCAGTCCAGCAGACCTAGCCCGAGCCAGTCACAACAGTCACGCCTTCTGAGAGATTTTTTTGAGTGTTGCGACACTCACCATATGGTGAGGGATTGCCCCAGACTTAGGAGGGGTGCACCAAAACAAACTTCTCAGGCCTCGCGTGCTCCACCGGGTCCTCAGGCTATGATTACAGCACCAACTACCACCCCACCTGCCCAGCCAGCTCGAGGTGGAGGTCGGAGAGGTAGAGGTCACCTTAGAGGGGGAGGCCAGCCAAATATTATGCTCTTCCTGCTCGTACAGAGGCAGTTGCTTTCGACTCTGTCATTATAAGTATTGTTTCGGTATGTCATAGAAATGCGTCGGTTTTATTTGATCCAGGCTCCACTTATTCCTATGTTCCTCTTATTTTGCCCCGTATTTGGACGTATCTCATGATTCTTTGAGTTCTCCTGTTTATGTGTCTATACCCGTGGGAGATTCTATTATTGTTGACCGTGTGTATCGATGGTGTTTGGTTGTGTTAGTGGTTTTGAGACAAGAGCCGACTTATAATTGCTTAGTACGATAGATTTTTATATTATTTTGGGCATGGACTGGTTGTCACCCCATTCTGATATTCTTGATTATCACGTCAAGACTGTGACACTGGTTATGCCAGGATTTCTGCGCTTAGAGTGGAGAGGTACCTTAGAGTATACTCTCAGCAGAGTTATTTCATTTCTTAAAGCACAACGAGTGGTTGAGAAGGGGTGTGGCGCATATCTGGCTTATGTAAGAGACGTCAATATTGATACCCCTACAATTGAGTTAGTCCAGTAGTGAGGGATTTTCCAGATGTATTTTTAGCTGATCTTTCAGGCAGGCCACCCGACAGGGATATTGACTTCGGTATTGATTTGTTGTCGATCACTCAGCCCATCTCTATTCCTCCATATCATATGGCTCCTCCTAAGTTGAAGGAATTGAAGGAGCAGTTACATGCGTTGCTTGATTAGGGCTTCATTCGGCCCAGTGTTTCACCTTGGGGTGTTCCAGTCTTGTTTGTGAAGAAGAAGGATGGTTGTATGTGTATGTGAATTGATTATTTCCAGTTGAACAAATTTACAATGAAGAACATGTATCCATTGCCTCGTATTGATGACCTATTTGATCAGTTGCAGGGTGCCAGGGTGTTTTCCAAGATTGGCTTACGTTCAGGCTATACACTTAAAGATTCGGGAGCCAGACACCCCGAAGACTGCTTTCAAGACTCGGTATGATCACTACGAGTTCCTTATGATATCATTTGGGATGGCCAACGCCCAGCAACATTTATGCACTTGATGCACAATGTGTTATGGCCCTATCTTGACTCATTCACCATTTTGTTTAGTGGCGACATTATGGTGTACTCCGGGACTTGGGTGGATCATGAGCAGCACCTGAGGACTGTGCTTAAGATTTTGAGAGAAAAGAAGTTATATGAAAAATTTTCCAAGTGTGAGTTTTGGCTAGACTTTGTGGAATTCTTGGGTCATGTGGTGTCGAGTGATGGGATCAAGGTGGATCCGAAGAAGGTTGAAGCAGTGCAGAGTTGGCCCAGACCGTCCTCAGCTACGGAGATATAGAGTTTTCTAAGGTTGGCAGGGTATTACGGTCGATTTGTAGAGGGTTTCTCATCTATTGCAGCACCTATGACTAGGCTGATCCAGAAGGGTGCCCCATTCAGGTGGACAGAGGAGTGTAAAGAGAGCTTTTCAGAAGCTCAAGACAACTTTGACTACAGCCCCAGTATTGGTACTACCTACAGGTTCAAGATCATACACTGTATATTGTGATGCGTCGTGGATTTGTCTCGGCGTGGTGTTGATGCAGGACGGTAGGGTGATTGCCTACGCGTCCAGACAACTGAAGGTGTATGAAAAGAACTATCCTATCCACGAACTTGAGTTAGCAGGTATTGTTAATGTCTTGAAGATTTGGCGGCACTATTTGTACAGTGTCCCTTGAGATATCTACACCGATCACCAGAGTTTGCAACATATGTTCAAACAGAATGATCTTAACTTGTGTCAGCGGAGGTGGTTGGAGCTGCTTAAGGATTATGATATCACAATTTTGTACCATCCCGGGAAGGGCAACGTGGTGGCCGATGCCTTGAGTCGCCAGACAGAGAGTTTAGAGAGCTTAGCATATCTACCAACAATAGAGAGGCCATTGGCATTGGATGGTCAGGCCTTAGCCAACTAGTTTCTTAGATTGGATATTTTTTATCCGAGTCGAGAGTTGGCTTGTGTGGTCTCTTGGTCTTCTCTTTATGATCGTATTAGGAAGAGTCAGTATGATGACCCCCATCTGCTTGTCCTTAAGGACACGGTTCAGCACGGTGATGCTAAGGAGGTCACTATTGGAGATGATGTTGCATTGAGGATGTCGGTCATGCTATCTGTGCCCAATATAGATGGTTTGTGTGAGTTGATTCTCCAGGAGGATCATTGTTCACGGTACTCCATTCATCCGGGTGCCGCGAAGTTGTATCAGGACTTGAGATAGCATTACTGGTGGAGGAGAATGACGAAGGACAAAGTGGAATATGTAGCTCGGTGTCTAAATTTCCAGCAGGTAAAGTATGAGCATCAACAGCCAAGCGGATAGCTTCAGAAGTTAGAGATTCCAGAGTGGAAATGGGAGCGGATCACTATGGATTTCAATCTTGGGCTTCCACGAAATCAGCGAACGTTTGATGCAATTTGGGTGATTGTGGATAGGCTTACCAAGTCAGCTCATTTCATTCATGTGATGACTACGTATTCTTCCGAGCAACTTGCTCGAGTTTATATCCGCAAGATTGTCAGGCTTCATGGCGTGCCAGTATCTATCATATCTGACCGGGGTACGCAGTTTACATCACGGTTCTAGAGGGCCGTACAACATGAGTTAGGTTCTCGGGTTGAGTTGAGCACAACATTTCACCCTTAGACGGACGTACACTCCGCGTGCACTATTCAGATACTAGAGGATATGCTCCGCATGAGTGATGGAGTTCGGAGGTTTTTGGGATTAGTTCTTGCCACTTGCGGAGTTTGTCTACAACAATAGTTATCAGTCTAGCATTCAGATGGCACCGTATAAGGCTCTGTATGGTAGGCGGTGTCGGTCTCCAGTGGGTTGGTTCGCACCGGGCGAGGCTAGGTTATTGGGTACATACTTGGTTCAGGATGCTTTGGAGAAGGTTAAGGTGATTCAAGATCGACTTCGCACAGCCCAGTCCAGATAGAAGAGTTATGTAGATCGAAAGGTTCGCGATGTTGCATTCATGGTTGGAGAGTGGGTCCTGCTTCAGGTGTCACCCATGAAGGGTGTTATGAGGTTCGAAAAGAAGGGCAAGATGAGCCCAAGATTTATTGGCCCATTCGAGGTGTTGCGACGTGTTGGGGAGGTTGCTTATGATCTTGCATAGCCTCCTAGTAGGAGTCCATTCGGTATTTCACGATTCTATCCTCCGGAAGTATCACAACGATCCGTCTCATGTGATAGATTGTAGCTCAGTCCAGTTGGACAAGGATTTATCTTATGTTGCGGAGTCGGTGGCTATTTTGGACACGCATGATTGAAAGCTGATGTCAAAGAACATTGCTTCAGTGAAGGTTCAGTGGAGGGGTCAACCAGTCGAGGAGGCGACTTGGGTGACCGAGCATGATATGCGCAGCCATTATCCTCATCTTTTCACCACTTTAGGTATGTCTCTATGCTCATCCAAAGACGTTCAATTGTTTTAAAATGGGGAGGATGTAACGACCCGGCCAGTCGTTTTGAGAGTAATAGCCCTGATCCCCCTATTTACTACTTTCTCGTATCTTTTCTGCTTATGTGACTTGCCGGGAGGTTTGTTTGTGGTTTCAGAGTGATTTGGGACACTTAATCCCTAAAATGGAAGCTAAGTTCTAGGATTTTGATTGTATTTGGAGCAGTGTGAAGACGACTATGGAATGTAGTTTCGTTGGTTTCATTAGCTTCGTTGGATGATTTTGTACTTAGGAGCGTGTCTGGATTGTGTTTGGGAGGTTTGTAGGTAAATTAGGCTTGAAATGGGAAAATTTGAATTTTTTGGAAGCTTGACCGAAAGTGGACTTTTTGATATCGGGGTCGGATTCCACTTTCGCAAGTTGGTGTAGGTCCTTAATGTTAATTATGACTTGTGTGCAAAATTTAGGGTCAATTGGACGTGATTTGATAGGTTTTGGCATCAGTTGTAGAAGTTTGAAGTTAAAAAGTTCATTAAGTTTGAATTGGAGGGTGATTCATGTTTTTAGCATTGTTTGACGTGAATTGAGGGCTTGACTAAGTTCGTATGGTGATATAAGACTTACTGGTATGTTTGGTTGAAGTACTGGGGACCTCGGGTGGATTCCGGGTGGTTAATGGATCAAGTTGGACTTGTTGAAGTTGTAGAATTTCTGGTGTTTCCAGTTACTGGTTTCCTTCTTCGCATCCGCGAGGGGAGTTCCGCGTCCACGAAGAGGAACTGGAGACATGAGGGGATTTATGCTTCGCGTTTACGATGAAGGTCCCATGTTTGAGAAGCTCTGAGGTAACAAGTATACGCGTTCAAGATGAGGGTCCAGTGTTCACGTAGAGGAAGCTCGTCAACTGACTCTCCAGGCAATTTGCCTACGCGTTCACGATGATAGTCCCGCATTCGCGTAGAGGAAACTGGTCAACTGAGTCTTCAGGCAATTTTCTTACGCGTTCGCGATGATGGTCCCGCGTTCGCAATGATGGTCCCGCGTTCGCGTAGGGTCAAGCTGAGTAAGCTTCGCGTTCTTGATTAGGCCATCACATTTGCGATGAAGAATTTTGGACTGAAGCAATTTTGTGCTTCGCAATCGCGAGGGTTCTTCCGCGTTCACGAAGAAGGGATCACTGGGTAGTTATAAACGTTTCAAAAATGAGGGTTAGGCCATTTTTATCAAAACATGACATAAACGGCTCGGATTTGGACGAAAATTTGGGGGATTTTGAGAGGGAGCTATTGGGTATTGACTCTTGACTCATATATATGGTTATATTCCATTAATCTATAGTTGATTCCATCCTTTAATTTCGGATTTGGGTTAAGAAAATTGGGAAAAGTGGGAAAGTTTCTTCATCCAAATTTTTGAGTTTTAATTGAGATTTTGACGTCGGATTTGAGTAATTTTGGTACGAGTGAACTCGTGGGTGAATGGGTGTTCGTATTTTGTGACTTTTACCCAATTCCGAGACGTGGGACCAGGTAGACTTTTTGGGGTGAATTTTGAAATTCTTGTTAAAGTGTTAACTTCATCAATTAGATTAGTCTATTATAGTTGTATTTATTGTATGTAATGGCTTTTGGCTAGATTTGGGCCATTCGGAATCGGATAATCGAGGAAAGGGCATTTATTGATTGATTGAGCTTTGTTTGAGGTAAGTGGCTTTCCTAACCTTGTGTGAGGGAAATACCCTTAGGATTTGGTACTGTTATGATATTTCTGGTATATGTGAGCGCCATCTACGCGAGGGGACGAGTTCGTACACTAACTAATTGTTGTTAAAATCCGTTTTTTCACTGAGTAGTAGCCTGTTACAACTTAATTGAGTTATGTGAGCATATGTAGTTATCCTGTTTAGTCTAATTTTGCGTGTCTACGTATGTTAAATGCTTATTTGAAATTTGTGCATCATGTTTAGTTGAATTCGTTCCTTTACTTGATTTGTATCAACCTTAGCTATATAATTTTTGCTGTTAATTGCTTTTTCCACCGATTTGAGCTGTGTGTTTACTTTTGGGACTACGAGGCGGTACCTCGGGAGATCCCCCTGCACATTTAATTTTAGGACTACGAGGCACTACCTCGGAAGATCCCCCTGCATATTTACTTTTGAGACTACAAGGCGGTACCTCGGGAGATCTCCTTGCATATTTACTTTTGGGACTACGAGACCGTATCTCGGGAGCGCCCCTGTTGTTTATCTCATTGTGCTGTGTTGTTATTTCTCTGTGAATTTTTTCTGTTAAATTTTGCGTCTCTATTCATTTTATTATATCATCTGTCTTATTATTATATCCTAGTAGGGCCCGAAATTTACATCGTCACTACTCCCGAGGTCAAGCTTTGCACTTACTGGATACCGTTGTGGTGTCTCATGCTACTCTTCTGCACATGTTTTGTGTGCAGATCCACGTACTTCTTATCAGCCTCGTTATCAGTGAGCAACGAGACTTTGGAGACTTCAATGTATTCTGTCTTCGTTCGCATACCTCGGAGTTCCCCTATATTCCCTCATATGTCGTTTACCTTTTCGTATTTTCTTAGACTCTGGTGTATAGAGATACTAGTTTTGCTTCTGTAGCTTGTGACTTATGATTATCGGTTTTTGGAAACTCTGTGTATACGCTAGTGCTGGGTTAATTGTACATGCCGAGCGACATTTTATCATTTTATAGTTATTTGTTGCAGTCTCGTTGTTAAATTTTGTTTTTATTTTTGTTATTCCGAAATTTGTTAGGCTTACTGTCGTAGAGACTAGGTGCCATTACGACATCTTACAGAGGGAGAGTTGGGTCGTGACACCTGTATGGGAGACGGTGTCGGTCTCCAATTTGAGCCGGGTGAGGCTAGGCTATTGGGTACTGACTTGGTTAAGGATGCTTTGGACAAGGTTAAGTTGATTCAGTATCGTCTACGCACGGCATAGTCTAGACAGAAGAGTTACGCTGATCGGAAGGTTCGAGATGTTGCTTACATGGTAAAAGAGAAGATATTAAGAGTTTTACCCGTGAAGGGTGTTATGAGGTTTGGGAAGAATGACAAATTGAGCCCTCGGTATATTGGCCCGTTTGAGGTGCTTGAGAGGATTGGGTAGGTGGCTTACAAGCTTGAATTGTCGCTTAGTCTATCGAGCGTTCATCCGGTGTTTCATGTTTCCATGCTCCAGAAGTATTTCGGCGATCCGTCCCATGTATTGAATTTCAACGCGGTTTAGTTAGATGGGGATTTGAATTATGATGTGGAGCCGGTGGCCATTTTGGATCAGTCACTCGAGGAGGCTACTTGAGATACCAAGCGGGAGATGTGGAGCAGATATCCACACCTATTTGACACTCTAGGTATGGTTCTAGACCCGTTCGATGACGAACATTTGTTTAAAAGGGGGAGAATGTAATGACCCGGCCGGTCGTTTCGCGTATTGTAGCCTCATTCCTCCATTTATTGCGTTTAAGACACTAATCATGAACAGTGATGGGATTGGCCATAAACTGGCAGGCATGATTAACAACATAGCTGAGGTTCGGTCGAGTAAGAGTGATATATTGGATTGTTATGTAACTTGTCGGGGTGGTTGGTTTGGTTCCGGAGATGTTTCAGAATGAGTTGGGACACTTAGTCCCAAAGTTGGGTGTATAAATTGAAAGAGTTGACCGAATATTGACTTGTGTGTAAATGACTCCAAAATAGAGTTTTGATGGTTCTGACAGCTCGGTATGGTAATTTTGGACTTAAAAGTGTGTCCGGATATTGATTTGGAGGTCTGTAGGTGATTTGGTTTGAATAGGCGAAAGTTGGAAAACTTGAAGTATGGAGAGTTGAGAAGTTTGATCGAGAGTTGACTTTGTGGCTACCGGGATCAGATTTTTATTTCGGAAGTTGGAATAGGTCTGTTGTGTCATTTATGACTTGTATGCAAAATTTGAGGTAAATCGGAGTTGGTTTGGTATGTTTCGGCATTAGTTTTGAAAGTTAGAAGTTCAAAAGTTCATTAGGCTTGAATCAATGTGCAATTCCTGGTTTTAGTTTTTTTTATGTGATTTGAGGCTTCGAGTGAGTTCGTATGATGTTTTAGTAATTGTTTTTACGTTTGGTTGAGGTCTCGGGGGCCTCAACTGGATTTCAGATGGTTAACGATTTGAAATTGGACATAGAAGATTTATTGAAGTTGTTGTCATGGCTGTTGTTGGTTTCCTTGTACGCGATCGCGAGGGAAAGTCCGTGATCGCGAAGAGTTGATTGGGTGACAGGGAAAATTATTCTATGCGATCGTGAAACAGATCTGCGATCGCGTAGTTTTGGCATTTTATAAATCGCGAATGCATGAGCTAGGCCGCGTCCGCGAAGGAGGAAGGAGGAGGTTGGGAAGTCCACGCGATTTGTTCTTCGCGATCGCGTGAAGGTGTATGCGATCGTGTAGGTTGATGATCCTGTGTATCGCGTTCGCGAAAGAGTACTTTGAGGGAATAATGAATTTTTTTTCTAGGCGATCACGAGAGACTTTCTGCGATCACAAAGAGGAGCATCTGGGAAGAATATAAGATTTAAAAAATGAGGGTAAGAATATTATTTCATATTTGGACTTTGGGAGCTCGGATTGAGGCGATTCTTGGAGGGATTTTCAAGGGCTTGATTCGGGTAAGTGATTCTAACTCGGATTTGGTTAATATACATGAAACTTTCATTCTTTTTATTATTTAGTTAGTGTTTGGGTTGAAAAAATATAGAAACTTCATAGGCCTTAATTTGGGAATTTGAAGGTCGAGTTGGAATCGCAATTGTGTAATTTTGGTATGGTTGGACTCGTCGTTAAATGGGTTTTCGAATTTTGTTAATTTGTCAGATTCCGAGACGTGGGCCCGAGGTTGACTTTTTCGAGTGACTTTTTGACTTTTGCTAAAGAACATAGCTTTATCATATGGAGTTGATTCCTATAGTTCGTGTTGATTGTATTAATTTGTTTGTGGCTAGATTTGAGTCGTTGCTAAGCTGACTCAAGAGGCAAGGGCTTGTTGGAGTAAAAATTTATGCGGTTTGGGGTAAGTACCATTTCTAAACTTGGTTTTGAGTGTTTGAATCCCTGAAATTTGTGTTATGTTGTTGGTGTTGAGGTGACGCACATGCTAGGTGACGGACGTGTAGGCGTACACCGTGGAGATTATGATCTGGTTGATTACGTGGTACTATTTAGTCATCAAACCTTGTTGCTATTCATATGATCCCTATGTGTTAGAGCAATTAAGCTGCAATCCATGTTAGAAATTATGTTTAGGCTATATGCTTATTCTGCTGAGACCCACTAAGGTCGTTTCTGCTGTTGAATTATTTGATTAAATGGCAATCATGTACTCAATGACACCTGAATTTGGGGAATTTTGTATTGAGTTGCGATATTTTCTTATTAGTTATTATAATATTTTCACTATTAAGCGTATTTCATTATGTTTGCAATTTAAAGATGCAAGGTTATCAGTAATTGTCGGCTTGCCTAGTATTGTGTTAGGTGCCATCACGACATGTGAGATTTTGGGTGGTGACAATGAGCTAGTGCTGGTTGAAGCTTCAATTGCTTCCTTTTAACTAGTGATTTATTTAGTGATAGAAAAAAGCCAAAGCTTCTTTTACAATATACAGTAGTAACACTAGGTTGAGACTTATCCTGTAAAATGTATTTATGTTTCTTTATATTAAATAAGAAAAAGTTTCCTTCCGTAAGTAATAAAAAAAATCGAAGATAAAATTTTATGTCAAAACGACTGTTGGCAGTAGCGGAACAATCATATCCTCCTTTCAATCAAATCTATTCTAAGGTGTCCGAGGACGGGAACGAAAGGAGGGATTGACTGACCACAAATCCATAACTTGCTTTCATCCATCATGAATAAGGAAATAAGGCGTATTAGTATATATGTTATTTAAAATTTTGTGCAATTACATTTTAAGTGAAAAGTTGTATAAAGTTTTTTTGCGTGATCACGTGAAAAGTAAGTAATTATTCTGGTTAACTGGTACTGTCCATTAATTTGTTTCTTTTCTCTGTCATCCTCATTATCCTAATATGCACACATATCGAATTTATAAACAATCGAGAAGACAATCTAATAATTTTTGCTGCTTTAAATTAAGCTGTTAAAAAAGGAAATGGCTCACACTGGAGAAGCAATTAAATAAATAGGTAGTATAGGAAAAGAAATAATTTTATTGTTTTCATTTATTCATGGCAAATGCAATTTGCATTAATAAATATACAAATATAACTAACTAAACTAAAGACGGAGCAAATGTGTCAAAATTATAAAAGAATTACCCCATTTAGCCGGTTAAATTTGAAAATTGAATAAAAAAACCCGAGTTCCAAAGTTTCTTATTTTTATTGTACTTTTAATTTGTTTATAGTTTAAAATATGATTATGACGATAATCTGAATTTTTTAAAATTAATTGTTCTGTCATTTTTTGGTGCTGAAAAATTGACCTTTCGACAAATACTTTTTAAGAAATTAACACTTAGATTAATTATTTTAACAATACAAAACATAAATTTGTGACTTTATTGAAACAACCAGTAAAGTTCAAGGACTTTAATGGTATAAAAAATAACTTTGTAATTTCACTTATACAACAAAAAAGAGTAGTAGTGTTAGATAGTGCAGAATCCTAAATAGATTACAAAATGTCAAAGTGGAACCTTCACTCAATTTGTATAAATAGAGTTTTTAGTAAAGACAATGCTGAACAAAACCAATACTGCAAAAAGGTGAGTTCACATTCAACCATTCTTTCTTTATATACTGTTTTTTTTAGTGATGAATTTTTGTGGGTTTTCTCTGAAATTCGTTCAGGTTTTGATAAACATCTGATTTCTAGCATTCCTTAAAGTCAATTCTTTTGTTTTTTGAGTTAGAAACTAGATGATACATTCTGTTTCTTGGATGATAAAAACGGGTGGTAGTAAATTAGACCTTTAACTTTGTTCATGTTTCGAGAACATGCATTTCGATGCCTACTAGGTAGTGCTTCCACTTAAATGGGTCCTACGAGACACGAATCTAGATTAGTGGGGCTAGTGAGTCCCCCGATACCAGATGGTTACATAAAAATGAATGCATCCTTACATTCGTCTGTTCTTTTTGTTTTTACTAAATGTTACTTAATTGTTAGCCGTGCTGATCTTGATATGATAATATGGTATGGTAGCCTATACTCTTAAAGATGAACTATTCATGATATTTGTTGATATGATTAATGAGCCTGGACTGATTTGTTTTTTCATTTAATTCAAGTTGTCTAGGGAATAGCTGACCAGCCAAGAGGAGACACTATTTTTTGCGTGTGATTTCTCTTACAATGAAAGACAGTGATTGGATTTTGGTGAGTTTGATTCTTTCCAAATCTAATTTTGTCATTCATTTTCTTTCCCTTTTATTCACTTGTGTTTTTCTAGTGTACTCATATGATTGATTTGACCTAGCAAATGTTACTATTTTATGCTGAGATTTATACAAGCTAAGCTCTGCAATTATATTTTGGTTTTTCCCCCTTTTTATTGGTTCTGAAATGATAATCACTAATTAAGTTTGGAAGACTAGTAACAACATATGCTTGTTTATTTTCATTGTTAATTCTAATAATTTGTTTTCTAACTTTGAACCCATTAGTACTATAGAAGGAAGATTTTACTCTCTGCCGGAATGAATTCTTAAATTTTGATATATAATTCGTTGATCATGCTTTTTATATAATTGTACAGTATATGTTCGGCTTGAAAGGGAAAGAACATGATCGTAAGAAGAAGATACAGAACCAAAGATCTTTAGCAGACAATGAAGGCAAATCGGGGAAGGATCAAGACGGCTCTCTTGAGAAAACAACACTTGACAAACAACAGCCAAAATACATCAATGGTAATCAATTGGGAGTTCTACACTTGCCGAATGTAGTGCATAAGTTACAGATTCATCCGAACTCAGTATATGGCTCAGATATGTGTTACATAGTTCACTCAATAAGTACAGATAACAAATTTTCAACCCGGTAAATCGAATGGATTTTGGTAAAATTCCAAAACCCCATAATGTTCAAATTTTGAATCCGCTTTTTGGCATATCCTAAATTTGACATGTATAGAGTATTCCTTTGCATATTACCATATGTAATAATGTGTAGGGACTTAACATAAATATATCATGTTCTTACAAATTTTGAGAAGTTTCTAATTCCTCGGTCTTGAACTCCATGTAGAAGAAGCTACTACACCTGGAGCAGCTAAAGATAACGTCACTGAGATTGCAGGAAAAGGTCTATCTTCTGGATCTAAAAGTGTTGATGAATCAGCTGATGAAGTAAGTGTAACTTTCCGTCATCTTTTGCTATATGCGATACCTGCATAGAATTTGCATTCCGTGCCACCCTCAGCGTCTATTCTAAGATTAAACGATGTGTATGCAGCCTGCTAACGAAGATGTTGGGACGTCTTGTCAACTAATTGATTGTGTGGAAAGCCCATCAGATGCAAAACGGCAAAGGGTATTATTACAAAACTTAAGTTTTCTTCCTTTCTGTTATGATTGCAGTTGAGTTCTAATTAGCATGTTGTTTGTGCAGCTTGCCGATGAAGATGTTGGGACTTCTCCTAAACAAAATGATATTGCACAAGCAAAAAGGCAAAAGGTACTATTAAAGAACTTAATTTTTTTCCCCTTTGTCTCTGGTGAGAGTTGAGTTCTTTCATCCTCTCTACATAACTCGCTCATGTATTAGAACTATATGCTTGGATTGAGAAAAGTCTAGTAATTAATATGATAAATGACATAATAAGAGATGTAATGATATGAGTGTGAGCACTTTAGCTGCAGCCTTCTCTTTACTTCTGATTATTTGTAGGTGCTGAACATGCTTATTTAGTATGTTTTCCAAATAAAACATTTTGGTTGTTTTTTTTCTTTTTTTTGACACAGATGGAGTAATGCCTTGGTTGTGGGAGCTTACTTTGTAGTCATACATGTGGTGGGATATCAGCTTGTGACAAGATGTTACTACCAACTACTATTTAGACAATTTCATCTTTCTTCAGCTTTGAGAACTTTGTAGTTGGTTTATTATCTGTTTTTATGACAATCTTTTACTGGATCTTTTCCTTAAGAACTTGTGGTGGTGAAAAATGATATTAAATTTTCTGCTTTATTGGTGTTATCTCTTCGTGGTTTCCTTTTACATATATTGACCTTGAGATTNACATTTTGGATACAGTGACTGATTAAAGTTGGAAAAGCCTCACTTCAGTCTCAACCATATAGTATCATATCACACTTCTAGGGACAGAATTATTATCTGATATTCCGTTAAAATACTTTACTAGTATTATCAATGGTGTTCCATTTGGCAATTCTGTTCTTGCAGAGGAGAAAATAGACATTAACTCATTCATCCATGCCTTACTTACAAGCTGAAAATAGTATTAAAAATGCTCTAGGGGAAGACATGCAGTTGAAGTGGCATTCTGCATTGAATGGAGTATGCTATTTGTGACCTTTGATATTTTCAAGCCAACAATTAGAACTAGAAAACCTTCACTTATGGGATTATACGGAGTTTATTGTTGTTATTGTTGTACTATTTCAGTATGCTACTGTATTACAATTGCCCTATTGATGGCCAATATCTACTTAACATTTTAGAGGCAGATGCTAGATCTCTACAGATCCTTAGTGTAATTTTGAAGGATCTTTTTCTGTTGAAGACGTGACTTTTGATTTCCTAAATATGTCTTCTCACCATCAACATGAGCAAGCTCGTGCAATCATTAGACAACAGGACTTACAGACGTGCATGGTATTAAAGTAAATAACATACTCATATTTGAGACCTTTACTTTTTGATATTTTAGCTCCAACGCCAACTTGTTTCCTACCAAAATATTAAACTGATTAGTCCTTTCAATTTGTGTTGTTATACTAACGTTATCCCCCGTGAAATTGAATGGACACAACAATGTATCAGCGCTTACCAAGTTTCTCTTCATATCATAGCAAACATGGTTGTATGTAACGACAAATTTTTGAGTGCTGTAACAAAACGAGCCCAAATGGATGATAGCGATTCACATAGAGGAATTTTCATAAATCACTATAGTTCAGAGCCTAGTAAATATAGTTTTGCCTATTTATTGTACGTAGCTACTAGCTTGTATCACTTGTATTCAAACACGCAACGAATACAACATGTGTCAATTGTATTCGTTTGCGTAACGAATACAACTTGTATTAATTGTATTGGTTAGCGCAGTTGTATTCATTCACGCAACAAATAAAATATGTATCAACTGTAACGAATTTTGATAGTGATTTTTTGCTTTTTCCTTTTATATTATATATTGTACATGTATATAAGCAAATTGGAGTGTTCTACTCTTTGTTTCCTTTAGAATTAGTTTATATATTGACAACATATAAATAAAATAAATTACACTACAACGACATTGACATTGGTACATATCAATCAGATTTACATTTCTTTTTTGCCTCTCACATAGTGAGCACTTTCTGTGCCGCGTCACCACCCAAGGGTACTGTATTTATTATGTTTTCAAAAAGCTCCAAGGGGGAAATAGGACCCTTGCAAAGATTAACAGGGTAACTAAAAATTGACCATAGTTCAGGGAGATATTATGTCTTTTTCCAATTGTTAATCGTGTGTGTAAGTATGCATAGTCCTTGTCCACGCCGACTAATATTTCAAATTCTGCGCTGATATTTAGCTAAAGTATGTATAATTATATGCATATTGCCTCGTATTTTACTTATGTTTCGTAAATTTCGAATGTAAAATATAATGATTTGTGCTAATTCATGGTATTTTTATGTGTAGGAATCATCCGGAGGCCATGTGGGACAAAGGCGCGAGATTGGAGGCAAAAAGAACGGAATGGGAAAAAGGCCACAGTTTAGCGCCCAGGCTAGAATTGGGCGCTACCTGTGGCGCATAAACCAGAATTGAAAAAAAGTCCTAGCGCCAGGGCTAGCGCCCCACGCTACCTTGGGAGCTGGTGACGGGAAGTCATCCTAACTCGACCAGAACAAGGTTATTTCGGCCCAACACCCCCTCCCCTCCCAACTCGCATAAAAGCAAGTCTAAGCCTATTTTGTGAGGGGTGACGCCACTTTGAGGAGAAAAATACACTCGGAACTAGGGCTTCTTATCGAACGAATTGGGCGGTTATTTACTCTTAACTGTTTGGCTTATCGGTTATTGGCTTTTAAATGTATTAATCCACTAGCCATCTAATAAGATATCGGGTGGATTAGTATCGGTTTAGCTCTTATCGGGTGGTTTATTAGCCTAATTCAATCTATATTGTTTGTTAATGCATTTGAACTTGTATCTCCCTTGTGAGGTTAGACCTTAGAAATATTGATTCTTGTTTATCATGGTGTTTTCTTGTTTCTTGAGTCCATAAGTATTGACTTTAATCTACGTTGGTCGATGATTTTCATTTATTGTGGACATTAAAGTAATCAGAGAGGAAAAGAACGATTTTTGCAGTGCAAAATTCTCAAACAAAAGGACAAGCAAGAAAAATGGAGTTGTCATTTGTATTACTGTATAGTTATGCCACATCCTTGGAAGTTACGAACTGGGGAGAATTCAAGAATTCAACTCTTCAGTCGCACGGTATTAAAGACTGTAGTATACGTATTTAGGAATTAGGCATTAGAGATAGAGTACTGGAAGTGGAAGGGTTTTTGATATGNAAAATTGAATAATCCGGCCCCAAACCGATAAGCCGTTAATAAAAAAATTTCAATCCATTCCCCGTCCGTTAACCCGATACCAATAAGCCATTCATCTTCGATTTCGGTTCAGTTTTCGGTTTTGGTTCGATTTTGAACACCTCTACTCGGAACACTGATCACACCCAACTATGCCTTCTAATCCCACAAAGAATTAACCTATTAAACACAGTTACTAGACTCGCACAAATTCACCCAATAAATCTTCAGAAATATAAAGTAACAAATTGGGTGTTGCTTAACTAATATCACGTAATGAAATGCAATAATTACTAACTAACTATGAATGGTTGTAGATAAGGGTTGGAATGATCTAAGGTTATGATTTCCCCTATTGTCGGAATCCCTTCCGCTATGTTTTCTATAAATTTGCCTAAGTCTTCTCTATCGATCATGAGCGCTCTGCATGTTATAATTCTCCCCCAAGTAACTACCACAATTTACTAGACATATTCTCCCGGATTACACTAGCTGGCATTAAGTACGCTCACTCGGATCGCACCAAGGTTTCATTATCCCTAATCCCACCTTTAAACCCTCTGTATTGATCCCTCATGTACGTTAGGTGTGATGGTGTTCAACAACTACCTAAATATGCACTCTCTTCCGAGTAATACACACTAAATACGCACAATGGATTGAGAGATCTTCAACCAACCACAATAATAACGTAGTTGAACAAATAGAGAAAATACTACGGTAAATTTATGTTAACGTAATAGGAAAATCATCCTTCAATAGGTTCCATCAAAACCCTAGATTAGGAGTTTAGCTACTCATACTCATAATAATAATATCAAAAATATTTTGCATCAAAAGTAAGGATAAAGGGATGTAGAAATCGATGATTCTAACTCCCAACAGTTGTTCCACGAGCTATTCTTGCCTCCGGTTGCCAAAACTCTCTCAAAAGTGGCATTTTATGTCTATTTATATGTGTAGGAAAAGACCTAAAAGACATAGGCCAAGTCCTAGTCAAACCAGGAGACAAAATAAGCCTTCAAAGTTCGGAGTGTGCGCGCCTCAGATCTCGCCTCGCGAGGCTTCCCACGAGCTGGACCACGCCCCAGATCTAGCTTCACCAGCCTTAACGCGAAGTGGACCTCGCCCCGCTTCGCCTTGCCTGCTCCCATGCGAGCTAAAAGTCTTCGCCAGCCAGTTCTAACGCGAGCTAAAAGCGTTGCTTTGCCAAATTCCTCATTTATCCGTTGTTCACTTCTTTCTTTCTTCTTTTCAATTGTTTTCTAGAACGCTTTAGACTTTAAATTTCCTTTTGCTCTACTTTCATCTCCAATTAACCTACATATAAAATAGATCCCATTACGCACAAATAAAATGTATTTTATCATTAAAGCATATAAAATGCGAGGCAAATAATGTGCTAAAGTATGCAATTATAGCTGTACATCAATACCCCACACTTAAGCATTGCTCGTCCTCGAGAAATCAAACTACACTTATAGACACAACCTTTTTAAGCAATTCCCTTAACTCATCACACCAAGAATCGTTAAAATAGTCTAAGCACAAAGGTGTAACATCCTCACCTCAATATTTGACTCACAAATACCATGCCTTATTCACAATTCACTTACTTACCCTAATATGGAGGTCAATGACATTACCTATCCTTTATGAATCACGTGCTCTCACCCAACAAAGAGCTTAATTCCACACACAATGAATTTTAAGAACGTAGGAACTCAAGATAGGAAAAATTCAATCGCTCTCAGAAATAACATTCATATGGCACAAATAATGCACCATAGGCTTGCCCATAGTGTAATACTCTACTAATCGAGCTCCTTCAGTCTAAGATCAAGTAGGACTTTAATTAGTTGTAATGCAGGCTGCGAGTGGGGTACGATACATTTGGATATGAGTGACTACACCTCCTTTAAGTACTAATACATATACTTTAATACTACAACCCATACTTATATCAAACCGAAATTCCACCTTCACTTCAATTTATATTACCCCATACTTCTTTAAGCAAAAAAATATTTGTGATGACTCAAGGGGTCATTTTATAAAATTAGACTCCGTTCCATGCTAAATAACCATAAAAATACAAAAATTAAATATCTCAATTTTCGTGCGCAGTCCGAGCGTGAAACCGGAAAGCTTTTATGTGAAAATATGAGAAATAGTGATTTTTAGAATTTAAATGTGATAAAAGTTGACTTTGGTCAACATTTTGAGTAAATTGACCCGGATCTGTGTTACGAAGATCCTGGGAGGTCCGCAGTAAAATATGGGACTCAGGCGTATGCCTTGAAATGAATTCCGAAGTCCCAAGCCTTAGAAATTAATTTTTGAAAGAAATTGTTTTACTGAAATGTTTGTGAATTAAAGAAAAGAAATAATGCTAAAAATCATTGTATCGCGTCCGTATTTTGGTTTCGGAGCCCGGTACAATTTTGTTATGATATTTAAAGGTTAACTTTGAAATTTTGTGAAAAACGGAGTTCGTTTGACGTGATTCGGACATCCGGTTAAGAAATTATGAACTTTAAGAGTTTTTGTTGAAAACGATGAGTTTTGAGGTTTAATTCATAGATTTACATGTTATTTTTATGATTTTATCACACGATCAAGTCCGTATGATGCTTTTAGACTTGCGTGCATAATTTGTTTGGAGCCCCGAGGGCTCGGGTGAGTTTCTGATAGGCCACAGTGTGTTTTTCACTTTAAATGAACTACTGGTTTTCCAATATCTGGTGTCCAGGTTTTTGTACTATGTGATCACATAGGTATAACCGCGATCGCATAGTGTACTCTTCAGGGGTCTCAAAATATTGTACTGTGCGAACGCGGCTCCTTGAGTGCGATCGCAAAGCACAGTCCAGGTAAGCTGTGCGATCGCACAGTGTGCTCCGCGAACGCAGTGTGCACCTCTCCCTACCCCTGTGCGAATGCAATCCCCCACCCGCGATCGTAGTGTCCCAGCTCCCTTACCCTGTGCGATCGCACCTCATTACCCGCGATCGCATAGTTGCCCAGCCCAGCTATTATAAATACCTTTTAAAAACCGGGCAAAACCCTTTCTTCTCCAAATTTTCAAGGTTCGAGCTCTAAAAATGAGTTTTCTTCAACAATCTTCATCCCCAATTCATAGGCAATACATTCCAAACCTTGTTCTTTCAATTCCTTACTATTTTGCATCACTTTTAAAGCAAAAAAAAATAAAAAATTTCATGGTAAAAATCTAGGATTTGGGTAGAGTTAGGGAGTTTTGTAAAAATTGAATTTTTATATCAAATTAAAGTCGGATTTCATAACTAATAGCATATTTGGGTTCGTGAGTGAATGGGCAAACATAATTTTTTCCGAACCACTAGTTTAGACCAAGCGGGCCCGGGGTCGGGTTTTCACTTTTTTTGAGAAAACTTAGGAAAAATTATATTTTTCAATAAAGTTCGTTCCTTTAGCATTAGTTAATGATATTAAGTTAATTTTGATTAGATTCGAGTAATTTAGAGGTGAATTACACTACAACGACATTGACATTTGTACATATCAATCAGATTGACATTTCTTTTTTGCCTCTCACATAGTGAGCACTTTCTATGCCGCGTCACCACCCAAGGGTACTGTATTTATTATGTTTTCAAAAAGCTTGAAGGGGGAAATAGGACCCTTGCAAAGATTAACAGGGTAACTAAAAATTGACCATAGTTCAGGGGGATATTATGTCTTTTTCCAATAGCTAATTGTGTGTGTAAGTACGCATAGTCCTTGGCCACGCCGACTAATATTTCAAATTCTTCGCTGATATTTAGCTTAAAGTATGTGTAATTATATGCATATTGCCTCGCATTTTACTTATGTTTTGTAGATTTTGAATGTAAAATATAATGATTTGTGCTAATTCATGGTATTTTTATGTGTAGGAATCATCCGGAGGCCATGTGGGACAAAGGCGCGAGATTGGAGGCAAAAAAGAACGGAATGGGAAAAAGGCCACAGATTAGCTCCCAGGCTAGAATTGGGCGCTAACACTGGCGCATAAATCAGAATTGAAAAAATGCCCCAGCGCCAGGGCTAGCGCCCCACGCTACCTTGGGAGCTGGTGATGGGAAGTCATCCTAACTCGACCAGAACAAGGTTATTTCGGACCAAGACCCCCACCCCTCCCAACTTGCATAAAAGCAAGTCTAAGCCTATTTTGTGAGGGGTGACGCCACTTTGAGGAGAAAAATACACTCGGAACTAGGGCTGCTTATCGGACGAATTGGGCGGTTATTTACTCTTAACGGTTTGGCTTATCAGTTATTGGATTTTAAATGTATTAATCTGCTATCAATCCAATAAGATATCGAGTGGATTGGTATCGGTTTATCTCTTATCAGGCGGTTTATTGGCCTAATTCAATCTATATTGTTTGTTAACGCATTTGAACTTGTATCTCCCTTGTGAGGTTAGACCTTAGAAATATTGATTCTTGTTTATCATGGTGTTTTCTTGTTTCTTGAGTCCATAAGTATTGACTTTAATCTACGTTGGTCGATGATTTTCATTTATTGTGGGCATTAAAGTAATCAGAGAGGAAAAGAACGATTTTTGCAGTGCAAAATTCTCAAACAAAAGGACAAGTAAGAAAAATGGAGTTGTCATTTGTATTACTGTATAGTTATGCCACATCCTTGGAAGTTACGAACTGGGGAGAATTCAAGAATTCAACTCTTCAGTCACACGGTATTAAAGACTGTAGTATACGTACTTAGGAATTAGGCATTAGAGATAGAGTACTGGAAGTGGAAGGGTTTTTGATATTTAAGGTATATATGGATAACAATAAATTTTATATATATATATATATAGATATATATATATATATATTCTTAACAAGTTAACGTATTATCCGTTAAGAAAATTGAATGATCCGGCCCCAAACCGATAAGCCGTTAATAAAAAAAATTAATCCGTTCCCCGTCCGTTAACCCGATACCGATAATCCATTCAGCTTCGGTTTCGGTTCGGTTTCAGTTCCGATTCGATTATGAACACCCCTACTCGGAACACTGATCACGCCCAACTATGCCTTCTAAAAAGGACTAAGCGGTCGTTGCAAATATATTCTGGTTAATAAGTCCGGAGTCGAATCCCATAGAGAATTAACCTATTAAACACATTTACTAGACTCGCACAAATTCACCCAATAAATCTTCAGAAATATTTAAGTAACAAATTGGATGTTTATTAACTAAATATCACGTAATGAAATGCAATAATTACTAACTAACTATGAATGGTTGTAGATAAGAGTTGGAATGATCTAAGGTTATGATTTCCCCTATTGTCGGGATCCTTTTCTCTATGTATTTTATAAATTTGCCTAAGTCTTCTCTACCGATCATGAGCGCTCTGCATGTTATAATTCTCTCAGAAGTAACTACCACAATTTACTAGACATATTCTCCCAAATTACACCAGCTGGCATTAAGTACTCTCACTCTGATCGCACCAAGGTTTCATTATCCCTAATCCCACCTTTAAACCCTCTGTATTGATCCCTCATGTACGTTAGGAGTGATGGTGTTCAACAACTACCTAAATATGCACTCTCTTCCGAGTACTACACACTAAATAGGCCCGATGGATTGAGACATCTTCAACCAACCACAATAATAACGTAGTTGAACAAATAGAGAAATTACTACGGCAAATTTATATTAACGTAATAGGAAAATCATCCTTCAATAGGTTCCATCAAAAGCCTAGATCAGGAGTTTAGCATCTCATACTCATAATAATAATATCCAAAATATTTTGCATCAAAAGTAAGGATAAAGGGATGTAGAAATCGATGATTCTATCTCCCAGCAGTTATTCAATGAGCTATTCTTGCCTCCGGTTGCCAAAACTCTCTCAAAAGTGGCATTTTATGTCTATTTATATGTGTATGAAAAGACATAAACGACATAGGCCAATTCCTAGTCAAACGAGGAGACAAAATAAGCCTTCAAAGTTCGGAGTGTGCGCGCCTTAGACCTCGCCTCGCGAGGCTTCACGCGAGCTGGACCTCGCCCCAGATCTAGCTTCACCAGCCTTAACGCGAAGTGGACCTCGCCCCGCTTCGCCTTGCCTGCTCCCATGCGAGCTAAAAGGCTCGCCCAGCCAGTTCTAGCGCGAGCTAAAAGCAGTGCTTCGCCAACTTCCTCATTTATCCGTTGTTCACTTCTTTCTTTCTTCTTTTCAACTGTTTTCTAGAACGCTTCAGACTTTAAATTTCCCTTTGCTCTAATTTCATCTCCAATTAACCTACACATAAAATAGATCCCATTACACACAAATAAAATGTATTTTATCATTAAAGCATATAAAATGCGAGGCAAATAATGTGCTAAAGTATGAAATTATAGCAGTACATCAATACCCCACACTTAAGCATTGCTCGTCCTCGAGAAATAAAACTACACTTATAGACACAACTTTTTTAAGCAATTCCCTTAACTCATCACACCAAGAATCGTTAAAATAGTCTAAGCACAAAGGTGTAACATCCTCACCTCAATATTTGACTCACAAATACCATGCCTTATTTACAATTCACTTACTTACCCTAATATGGAGGTCAATGACATTACCTTTCCTTTATGAATCACGTGCTCTCACCCAACAAAGAGCTTAATTCCACACACAATGAATTTTAAGAACGTAGGAACTCAAGATAGGAAAAATTCACTCGCTCTCAGAAATAACATTCATATGCCACAAAAAATGCACCATAGGCTTGCCCATAGTGTAATAATCTACTAATCGAGCTTCTTCAGTCTAAGATCAAGTAGGACTTTAATTAGTTGTAATGTAGGCTTCGGGTGGGGTACGATACATTTGGATATGAGTGACTAGACCTCCTTAAGCACTTTAATACATATACTTTAATACTACAACCCATACTTATATCAAACCAAAATTGCACCTTCACTTCAATTTATATTACCCCATACTTCTTTAAGCACAAGTATATCTGTGATGACCCAAGGGGTCATTTTATAAAATTAGACTCCGTTCCATGCTAAATAACCATAAAAAGACAAAAATTAAATATCTCAATTTGCGTGCGCAGTCCGGGCGTGAAACCGGAAAGCTTTTATGTGAAAATATGAGAAATTGTGATTTTTTAGAATTTAAATTTGATAAAAGTTGACTTTGGTCAACATTTTGAGTAAATTGACCCGGATATGTGTTACGACGATCCTGGGAGGTCCGCAGTAAAAAATTGGACTCGGGTGTATGCCCGGAAATGAAATCCGAAGTCCCAAGCCTTAGAAATCAATTTTTGAAAGAAATTGTTTTGCTGAAATGTTTGTGAATTAAAGAAAAGAAATAATGCAAAAAAACATTGGTATCGTGTCCGTATTTTGGTTCCGGATCCCGATACAACTTTGTTATTATATTTAAAGGTTAACTGTAAAATTTTGTGAATAACGGAGTTCGTTTGACGTGATTCGGACATCCGGTTGAGAAATTATGAACTTTAAGAGTTTTTGTTGAAAACGATGAATTTTGAGGTTTAATTAATATATTGACATGTTATTTTCATGATTTTATCGCACGAGCAAGTCCGTATGATATTTTTAGACTTGCGTGCATGATTCGTTTGGAGCCTCGAGGGCTCGGGTGAGTTTCTGGTAGGCCACGGTGTGTTTTTCACTTTAAATGAACTGCTGGTTTTCCAATATCTGGTGTCCAGGTTTTTGTACTATGCGATCGCATAGGTATAACCGCGATCCCATAGTGTAGCCTTCAGGGGTCCCAAAATATTGTACTGTGCGAACGCGGCTCCTCGAGTGCAATCGCGAAGCACATTCCAAGTAAGTTGTGCGATCGCACAGTGTGCTCCGCGACCGCACTATGCACCCCTCCCTACCCCTGCGCGAACGCAATCCCCCACCCGTGATCGCAGTGCCCCAACTCCCTTACCCTGTGCGATCGCACCTCATTACCCGCGATCGCACAGTTGCCCAGCCCAGCTATTATAAATACCTTTTAAAAATCGGGCAAAACCATTTCTTCTCCAAATTTTCGAGGTTCCAGCCCTGAAAACGAGTTCTCTTCAACAATATTCATCCCCAATTCATAGGTAATCAATTCTAAACCTTGTTCTTTCAATTCCTTACTATTTTGCATCACTTTTAAAGCAAAAAAAAAAAAAGAGAATTTTCATGGTAAAAATCTAGGATTTCGGTAGAGTTAGGGAGTTTTGTAAAAATTGAATTTTTATATCAAATTAAGGTCGGATTTAAAAACTAATAGCATATTTGGGTTCGTGGGTGAATGGGTAAACGTAATTTGGTCCGAACCCCTAGTTTAGACCAAGCGGGCCAAGGGTCGGATTTTCACTTTTTTTGAGAAAACTTAGGAAAAATTATATTTTTCAATAAAGTTAGTTCCTTTAGCATTAGTTAATGATATTAAGTTAATTTTGAATTGATTCGAGCAATTTAGAGGTGAATTCAAAGGGAAAAACAATAATTAAGCAATGAGTGGTCTGCGGAATTGAGATAAGTATTTGGTCTAACTTTGGCTTGAGGGAATAGGACTCCCCATTTGTTTGTTATGTGAAATGCATGGGCGTGGTGTATAGGTGTGGTGATGAGTATCTATGCACCACCCAAATTGTCTGTTAAACATGATCCCCTTTCCCGTTCCCCACTTATTTGATCATTGCTTTTTCAATTCCTAACCTTTTGTAGATAGCCAAGGGCATCAAGTTTATGCTTTACCCCAAATCACACAATGCTTTAGCAAAAACATAGCTGCCTATCGTGCATGGGATTGTGAAACTCCCTGGGTCTGGTAACTTCTCAACTATGGGTCTCGTCACAACTGCACTACAGGTCTGGGTCAATGTAATAATGGACAGGTCTTGGAAGTCGAATTTTCGAGACATTAAATCTTTCATCATTTTGGCATACACAGGCATCTCCCCCAAAGCGTCAATCAGTGGAATGTTCACCTGGATTTGTTTCAACATCTCCATGAATTTCTTATACTGCTCATCCTTCAGTTATTTTGCTAATATCTGTAAGAATGGTGCTGGAGGTCGTTTTGTTCCTGTGATTTGAGTTTTATCTTGCTCAGGCAATGCTTCTACTGTCATTTCTTGTGCTACCTCAGTCTTCTTCGCAAATCTTTTTCTTTGCTTATGATCTCTTTTGCATGTTGTCTGTCACCTCAGTTAACCCTGTTGAATTACCTATATCAATGGGTACTGGCACAAGTGTTTCAGCAGGTCAGCTTTCGCGAGCAATTTCTTGCTCCAGATCTAGGTCTCTACTATTTCTTAGACTCACTGCCATACGTTTTTTCAGGACGTGCTCTTTTGGATTGACTTGGGTGTCTGCAGGTAACGTCCCTTGGGGATGATTATTTAGAGCCATCGAAATATGTCCTAACTGAATCTCAATACCCTTTATCACCGATTTATGTGAGTCCACTCTCTTTTGCATTTTTCCATTGGACCCAATCAGTTGTTGCAACATTCCTTTAAGTTCAGAAAACCCATCATCTTGTCTCACTATCTGCTGTTGTTGAGGCCGGTGATAAGCTAACTGCTGATTTTGCTGGTTGTAACCCTGTTGCCTTTGGTAAGGCACAACTTGACCCTGTGGTCGCGTAGCTCCAAGACTGTTGTTGCTATTGTACTGCTGTTGTGCTGGTCTATATTTGTTATTATACTGCCCCCAATTCTGACCACCTTGCGTCTTTCCCCCATAGTTGGCCACATAGTTCATAGCTTCCTGATAGTGCTGGTTGTCACCTTCTGCATTCCATGAGCATACATATGGTTAGTTAATTCATGATGTACATAAGACCCTATTAGTTGTGTCAACTGTGTGTACCTGTTTCTTCTAGCCTGATTCATCGATCTTTTTGGTGAGGATACTCATTTGCGTCATTAGAGTGGCCATATTTTTGGCTATGGAGTTGTTTGCGTCCAAATCCACTGAGTGAACTACATGAGTCATCATAGAGCCCCTTGTCATCCATCCTAAGTTTTGGGTCGTCTAATCAAGTAGGACCTTGCATTATCAGAATGTTTTGCTAAAAAATGCTCCACCTGCTGAAGCATCAACATTGTCCTTTAAGCCGTCTGCCAGTTCCATGTAGAACCTCTGCCCCAACATCTGATCTGGAATGCCATGATGTGGACATTTAACCAGCTTACCCTTGAACTCTCCCACGTTTCTTGTAGTGTTTCTGTTGGTCTCTTCCTGAAGCTCAATATATCATCAATTTGTTTGGCAGTCTTATTGGGTGGGTAGAACTTGTTCAAAAATTTCTTGACTAATTCTTCCCAAGTAGTGATGGAGTTAACGGGAAGTGAATTAAGCCAAGTCTGAGCTTCTCCTATCACCGAGAATGGAAATAATAACAGCTTTATTTCTTCCGGTGTCATATTAGGTCGCCTTTGCCTGACACATATCGACATGAAATTCTTCAGATGCTGCTGAGGATCTTCAATTTATGACCCTGAGAACAATCCTTTGTTCTGCAACAAATGTAGCATGTTCTTTGTGATTTGAAATGATTCCCCTTGTCTATGAGGGACTGCAATTGCGGTTTCCAGATTATCGGCGGTGGGTTGTGCCAATCATACAATGTTGCTTCTGGTACAAGAGGCACCACACCCTTATTGTTTGGTTCATTCGCATTGTTTCTATTGTTGATTGGATTTTCTATTCCTCCATCCATGTCTGGTTCGATTTGATATGTTGAGTTCTGTTGTTGTTTGCATGATTCAGTGCCTTGAAAACTTTATCAGGATCTGATAATGCTTCAAAAAATTCACCAGTTTTTCAGGAGTCCCTAGGCATGCACCTGCAACACCCAAGACTACAAACGTTAGAATTTCAATGTATTTGGTTTAAAATGAAGAAAATTGACTACACTAAGAATTCTAGCACTTCTTCTAGCTACACTTAATAACATTGTTAAGTCCCCGGCAACGGCGGGAAAATTTGTTGACGCCCAACTTTTCCTTATAAAAAGGACTAAGCGGTCGTTGCAAATATATTTCGGTTAATAAGTCTGGAGTCGAATCCCAAAGGGAATTAACCTATTAAACACAGTTACTAGACTCACACAAATTCACGCACTCAATCTTCAAAAATATCAAATTGGATGTTTATTAACTAAATATCACGTAATGAAATTGCAATAATTACTAACTAACTACGAACGGGTTGTAGACAAGAATTTGAATGATCTAAGGTTATGATTTCCCCTATTGCCGGAATCCTTTCCGCTACACTTTCTATAAATTTGCCTAAATCTTCTCTACCGATCATGAGTGCTCTGCATGTTGTAATGCTTTCCCGAGTAAGTACCACAACTTACTAGACATATTTTCCCGAATTATGCTAGCTGGCATTAAGTACGGCTCACTCGGATCGCACCAAGGTTTCGTTATCCCTAATCCCCCCTTTAAACCCTCCGTATTGATCCCTCATATATGTTAGGAGTGATGTTGTTCAGAAACTACCTAAATATACACTCTCTCTCTAGTAATACACACTAAATAGGCACAGTCGATTGAGAGCTCTTCAACCAACCACAATAATAACGTAGTTGAACAAATAGATAAAATAAACGGTAAATCTATATTAATGTAACAGGAAAATCATCCTTCAATAGGTTCCATCAAAACCCTAGATTAGGATTTTAGCTACTCATACTCATAGTAAAAATATCCAAAATATTTTGCATAATTAAATTACAAAATAAGGATAAAGGGATGTAAAAATCGATGATTCGAACTCCCAACAGTTATTCCAAGAGCTATTCTCCCTCAAAAGTGGCATTTTATGTCTATTTATATGTGTAGTAAAAGACCTAAACGACATAGAGCAAGTCTTAGTCAAACCAGGAGACGAAATAAGCCTTCAAAGTTCACAGTGTGCGCGCATCAGATCTCGCCTCGCGGGCTCGACCTTGCCCCAGACCTGACATCGCCAGCCTTAACGCGAGGTAGACCTCACCTCTTGCCTTGCCTAGCCTGCTCCCACGTGAGCTAAAAGGCTCGCCCACCCAGTTCTAATACGAGCTAAAAGCGTTGCTGCGCCAGTTTCCTCATTTATCCGCTGCTCACTTCTTTCTTTTTTCTTTTCAACTAATTTCGAGCATGCTTTAGATTTAATTATTCCTTTTGCTTTACTTTCTTCTCCAGTTCACCTACATATAAATAGGCTCCATTACGTGCAAATAAAGTGTAGTTTATCATTAAAGCATATAAAATGCAAGGCAAATAGTGTACTAAAGTATGAAATTATAGCCGCATATCAAACATTCGATATCAAGGATTCTCAGTCTTTCTTCATCTTTTCTTAGTAATCTCAATTATTCAACACTTGTGAATTTGTTTTGATCTTATCATGAGTGGCTAAAACCCATCGTTCTAGGGTTGTGATTTAGCCATGAATATTGTTGTTTGATGTTGACTTAACCTTGATTACAATTGCTAATATATGGTTGTTTCTTCAATTCTGTGATTAATTGTTTAATTGTCTGGAAAACAGTTAGGTTCTATTTATTATCTATGCGATGCTTGAGAAAGCTGCGTCTAGATTAGAGAAGAATTGAAGATGGCATCATCTTAACTCGAGTGGGGGAAGATTTGTGGTTAGGTAAGGAGTATACTTAGTCACCATGCTCAATTTTATATTGTAATCTTAAGGTGTTATTATTAGATTGATTCCATCGGAATATAGGCGTTAATCTATTTTCAATAGACGAGTAGTAATTCGGGAGAATACTATGAGAGTAATTATTCGATTAATATGCAATCATGAGTGAATTGTATGAAAGGGAGATTAATAAGAACACAATAGAATTGGTTAACCAATCACAACCCTAGAATATTTGTCTCCCCTGAACACACAACAATTACTTTGCTGCTTGATTAATTAATTACTTGTCAAAATTATTACTTAGTATAATCATACTTTTGAACTCTGATTTACTAGACTGAATAATAACTTGGTCAAACGAGTGGGTAGTTAACAATCTCTGTGGGGTTGACACTCGAATTATCAGTTTATTACTTGTACGATCACGTATACTTGCGTGTGCGTTTGGGAGCAACAAGTTTTTGGCGTCGTTGCTGGAGACTTGAATATTGACTACTTTACTAGCTTTTACTTTGGTTTTTTATTTCGTCATGTCCAAAGTTTCTTATTGGTTTCTATGCTCTCAAGAACATTGATTGAATGCAAATGGTCAGAAGCCAAGATAGACATCAAGGCTTTGACCTCGAACCTGAAAGAACATTTCACATGAGGTTAAGGGAAACAAGGGACACAAAAAATCTTCAGGCACTTGTTCAACTACCTTTGAATATGGCAGAGGAGCAACATATGGTTGTTCAGGAGGCGATGATGCCCAGCATTGCTAATGTCACCTTCAGCATTGTGAAGCCTAGAATCACTGGGCACTTTGAGCTAAAATAGAGCATGATCCAATTATTACAGGCGAATCGGCAGTTTATGGGTCTTCCATACGAGGATCCACAACAACACTTCCTAAACTTCTTGGAGGTAAGTGATACTTATATCACTAACTGAGTCAGTCCAGACTATGTGAGGTTCAGTTCTCGTTTTCTCTATTGGGCGAAGCAAAGTGGTGGTTGAAGGCGGAGCTAGCCAAATTCTATTACATCATGGAATGATCTAGCGAGGAAATTTTTGGCAAGATTCTTCCCTGTAGGAAAAACTGGAAAGATCAGAAGTAAGATAGTCACCTTCAAACAAAATTCAAGGGAGTCTTTATATTCAGCTTGGGAGAGATGCAAGGGGCTTCTCGGTGATTGTCTTCATCACAACTAGACAAATAAAATGTTAGCTCATAACTTCATAGAAGGGCTACATCCAGAGACAAAAACTATGGTGGATGCTGCAGCGGGAGGTCAAGTGTTAGAGAAAAGCTTCGATGAGATGTAAGCATTATTGAAAAAATTCTCCAAAAGCAATCCTGATTGGAAAGGAGATATGAGCAGACACGCAGTGCAAAAATTTGCGGGGGTCCTCTAGTTAGACGTTGTTTCTGCATTATCAACACAGGTTGCCACATTGGCCCACCAAGTCAATAAGATGGCCTTGGTTGTTAACAAGCAAGAAGCTCAGCCCGTGCAATAGGTTCTGATATTTTGTGAAGTATGTGGAGAGGGTCACACAGGCGACTTATGCCCAGCTAATTTAGAGTCTGTCTGTTTAGTGGGTAATGCAAATAGGGGCAACACAAACCAGTATGGGAACACATATAATCCTAACTGGAGGAACCACCCAAACTTCTCTTGGTGTGGAAGCCAAGGTGCTCAAAATCAATATAGGACATAAGCTCCTCAACAGTAGTATAGACCACCACAAGTTGAACAACTTACAAACTCGATGAGTCACATTGAGGAGATGCTAAACAAATTGATGGTTGGTTAATACACCCAAGTCGCAGTGATGAGAAATTTTGAGCGACAAATGGGGCAACCTACCAGTGCTCAAAAAACTCGATCAGTTGGAGCTCTCCAAGCGACACTGAGGCTAATCCTAAGGCTTGTATTAATGCCGTGTCATCGAAGAATAGGAGACATTTAGATGAAGTCACATCGAAAAACAAAAAGCAAGTGATCTTTAACGAGAAACCGGCCACCATAGAAGCAGAATCCAAAAAGGAAAAAGAGTCAGAGAAGCCAGTTGAAGAGGCGGTGGCAATGCAACCCAACCAGTAGTTGTGAGCCCACCACCTTCGTTCCCTCAGAGATTGCAGAAAGTGAAGGATAATGTTGGTTATAAATAGTTTCTTGATATTTTGAAGCATGTGAAACTTAATATTCCAATGGTAGAAATCTTGCAAAAAGTGCCCAAATATTCCAAATACATCAAAGACATAGTGGCAAACAAGAGGAGGTTGGCAGAGTTCGAGACTTTGGCACTCACTGAAGAATGTAGTTCAAGAATTCAAAGCAAGATACCTCAGAAACTGAAGGATTCAGATAGTTTCACTATCCAAATCTCGATTGGTAAGCACGCAGTCGAAAGAGCTTTGTGTGATCTTGGGGCGAGCATAAATTTGATGCCGCTATCTATTTTCAGACGATTGGGGTTGGGTGAGCTGTGCCCAACCACAGTGATTTCACAATTGACTGATCGCTCCCTTGCTCATCTTGAAGGGGTGATTGAAGATGTGTTAGTTCAAGTGGGTTCTTTCATATTCCATGCTGATTTCATTATATTGGAATATGAGCCTGATAAGGTATTCCCATTTATTTTGGGGCTTCAATTCTTGGCCACGGGCCGAGCTATTGATTTATGTGAAGGAAAGATGACGAGTGGGTGATCGCGTGGAGGTATTCAATGTGTATAAAGCACTCATATTTGCAAGCCACTATTAAAAGTTATCCATGATTTATGTGGTGGAAAGTGATGTGATTTCATTGGTGCCTTGTATGAACCCCATAAATCCTCTTGAACGAGTTTTGATTGGGGATGAAGAAGAAAGTGAAGATGAGATGATAGAAGAAATTGAGCAAGTCCTTAACATGTCTTGCAAGTATGTCCATGGGCTTGGGATATTTGAGGAGTTTGACAGACTAATTACTATGGCCCCTCATAAACCATCTGTTGAAGAAGCTCCAAAGCTAGGGCTCAGGCCTCTTCCAGCGCACCTGTGCTATGCTTACTTGGGGAACTCTGAAACATTGCTAGTGATTATCTCATCCAGCTTGACTAATGTGCAAGAAGAAAAGCTTCTCGGAGTGTATCGTGAGCATAAAATTGCTATTGGGTGGACAATTGCTGATATCAAGGGAATCAGTCCATCATTTGGCATGCATAAAAACTTTCTGGAAGATGGACACTGCCCAGTTTGAGCAACAAAGGAGATTAAAGCCTATTATGAAAGAGGTTGTGAAGAAGGAAGTAATTAAGTGTCTTGATGCATGTATCATTTTTCCTATTTCTGAAAGCAACTGGGTGATCCTAGTACAATGTGTGCCTAAAAAAGGGGGATGATTGTTGTAGAGAATGAGAAAATGAGCTAATTCATACTCGCACCCTGACGGGTGGATAGTTTGCATTGACTACAAAAGGCTCAACAAAGCCACCCACAAGGAAGACTTCCCCCTGATGAGTGGTGATTTTCCATTTATTTCAGTCTCTTTTCTTTAGATTTTGCGTCCTTTTATTATCATATGAGGTTGTTTATGGGTTGTACTGCTAGATTTCCAGGTAAATGATTCCATGAAGAGAATTGAATTCAGTTGAAGTGGAATTGAGCAAAACTAGTATAAAAAGTGCAAAATCCTTCAGAGATTCTGCATCTGCGAAACACTGTTCGTGTATGCGACGTCGCATCTGCGGAGATGGGCTACACTGCACTGGGACCAAATCTGTGGTAAGAATCCGCGCTTGCCGAGTCGCTTGTGCAACTATTTTTTCCTCATCTACGGAGAATGGAATTCCACAGAGGCGTCGCATCTGAGATGGATAATCTGCAACTGCGGAGCCGCTGCTGCGACAACATGTCCGCATCTGCATAGTAGGCAGTTCCCCTAAGTTTACGCATCTGCGAAAGGAAGTCTGCTTTTGCGAAGCCGCACCTGCGACGATATTTCTGCAGGTGCGGTCAACGAGCTTCATCTATGGACAGTCTTGGCATTTCACATTTTCTCAATTCCAAACCCACAAATACATGACCTAGCCTGTTGGAGGCATATCTTTGGTTTATTTTTCAGTCCATTGACTAGAGAAGACAAGTTTGAAAGCTGGGGTTCTTGCACACACACTTGGGTCTTGAAGATTTGAAACTTTTGGTTGAGAATTTCTTACTCATTTATGCTCATTTCTTCATTTCCTTGTCATGTATTGAATATTTAAGTGTGTAGTATTTTTTCCAACACTTGAATCTTGTTTGGAAATATTAATATTTAAAGTGTGGATTAAATATCTTGTTGTGCTTATATATTGAATGATTTTTATTTATTATGAAGTAAGTTGTTGTTTATTTAATTATTCTTGTTCTTTAATATTTCCAAAGGGATTGTCTAACCCTACGACTCACCCATTTACTTCGAGTTAATTTTGGGAAAGATTAATTAACAAGAACTTGAGGCTTTAACCCTCACTTTATAGATTCTACCTAGGGATAGGATAAAACTACTTGTAGCCGCATTTTGGTGTGCTTAATCTCTTAATTGTTTTAGGGATAATTCAATTAGGACGCCTTATCAGTTTTTGGAAGAAGCTAATATAGAATTATTACCCGAGGCTAATTGACATATACTCGCTCATATTTGTAAAATCGTGAAATACATTGGATCGTTACTTGAGTGTAATTCCCAATGCATCCATGCTTGTAGCCATTGATCATTTTATTTACTTTCTAAGTATTTGGCTTAGCATAATAAGTGATAATTCTCTTACACGCCTAATCGCCAACATATTTTTCTCTGTGGGATTCGACCCCGACTCATAGTTTGGTAAATTATATTGCATGCGATCATGTCCATTTAATTTTTAGTAGTGGATTTGGACGTCATCAAAATTGGCGCCGTTGCTGGGGAATAATTTGGCGTATTTAGATTGTTTGAGAAGTAAGCATAAGTGCTTTGGTCCAAACTTGTGAATATTTGTGTAATTATTATTTTTATCTTTGTTTATCATTTTGTTTGTTTCTTGTTTTTCTTAGTTGTGAAAAATGGCATCATATAATGACAATTGGTCGGATGGTAGTTGTTCATACTTTGATGACCCTTATCCTTATTGTGGAGGACCACACTCTTGGCAAAATTGTTTAAATTCTCCCGGGGGCGGATTGTACACACAATCTCAAACCCATGAGTGGAGTATCTGTGATAAATATGGTCATCAAAATGGTCATTGGGATAATTGTGCTTATTTGTCCTTCCCTTCCCCAATCCTTCGCTATGATGATTCTACATTTTGTGATGACAAGTATAGGAATATGGAAGTGGAAGAAATTGAACATGGTCAAAATGGAGAGTTTAAGCTCATGGTGGAATGCCTACTTGAAGGAGGAAACAAAGAGAAAAGTGCATTGGAGGAGCTTTTGGAAAATAGTCTCCAAAATGACTTGGCGCTTGAAAGGTTAAACTCACAAATGGAAGAAATGCTTGAAGCTTTAGAGGTCCAAAAAGCCTCAGAAGTGTAAGATAGCCAAGAACCTTCCTTGGATGTGGAAGCCGAAAATCCTTCGTTGGAACTTGATCAAAATCAAGAAGAACTCTCAAATGCTCAAAACGAGAAAATGATGCTCATGTTGGAGGCAATTCTTGAAACTGAGGAGAAACACAAATTGGCACTGGAGGACTTGAAACAAGTCTTGACTCAAAATGATGAAACTATTCGCACTTTGGAAAATCAAATGAAAATATTGGTTGAGGCCCACTATGCCAACCAACTTGAGAGTGTGGAAAGAGATCAAGAAGAGTCCGACATCGAGGAAGAAAGTGAGTTTTATTTTGAGGAATCAAGAATTGAACATCCGCCAACCGACTCCATGCTTGTTAGTGATGCCAAGAAACATATGGAATTAGATTCAACAGGTGTAATTGAAAATATGGTTGAGATTGACTCTAGTCCGGGGGAAAAATAGTATGTCAAAATCCGGGAAGAATTGCAATTTGGAGGTTTGATGCCACATTCCAAGCATTTTTAGACATTGGAATTGTGTGGTTATATGGGAATTGAACTACACGAGTCAATGAGGGACTTCGAGGAGGAAAGGCAAAGGCCATACATCTTGGTAATTTGAGGGAACAAGAAGAAAAAATGATATTCCTCACATGAAAGCCAAGAAATGCAAAATGAAGAAATTAAAGTTTGAATTGATCATGTACTTACCATCCCCATTGCTCGTGGTCACAAACTTGATTCCAAGTTAGGTTCCCAATTCATATTGTCCAAGTGGCATGAAAAGTGGTAAAGTTGATCCACGTCGTGCCACGACGTTAAATGCGGCGCTTGGTGGGAGGCAACCCATCATTTTTAAAAGTTTTGGTCGTTTTTGAAATTTTCTTTTTTAGAATAGTTTATTATGTTATTTTAGACTAATCTGAAAGGTTTCAGATTTTTTGGAGTCGGATTGAGGAGTTTGAAGTGTTAGAGTGCACAAAAACAGTGGCTGAAAATATGTGCACCAATCATATGGTGTTACCGTATATGCGGAACATTCACCGCAGATGCGGCCTCGCTGAAGCGCCCACTGAAGCGCAGATGCTAATTAAATGCAGAAGCGCTTATACAGGAGCGCTAACTTTTCCGAAGAAGTGGTCGAATGGGTAAATTTCAAAACCCTTCATCAGTCAGGTGAGACTCTAATTTTTCCCCAAATCTCAGAACTCCCACTCTTCTCTCACGCTACTTCTCTGCACCACTGCTCACACTTGAGTTCTCACACACAAGACACACATGTATTGTTCTTAGTCCCCTCATCTACTCCTCTATTCTACTTCTCTTTTCTTCTTCTTCTTCTTCTTCTTCTTCTTCTTCTTCTTCTTCTTCTTCTTCTTCTTCTTAATCTCATCTCTTCTACAGTCCTGTTTTCATTTTTCTTATTATTAGTGTTAGTTTTAGGAGTGAGGGAAATTTGTTGAGAGTGTGCATATGTGTGTTGTTTTTGAAAATAATTTTGGGGGAATTCTAAGTACCCTATTTATTTAAACAAGCATACCTTCTCGTTGCTTGTCATATGTTCATGTATTGTAGTAATTTAGAATTCTTGAGTAAAAATTATGTGCTAAAATCATGTTTAAGAAGTGAAAGAGTGAAAACATTCGGGGTTTGTGAAACCCCTGATGTTGAAAAAGCATACCTTTCCGCATTTGTGATTTTTGGTCAACTGGGCATGTCCGCAGAAGCGATAGAAAACCCGCATAAGCAGGACTTCACCTACGATCGCTTTCCGCAGGTGCGAAAACTGGGCAGATTTTGCAATTCCAGTAGTTTTGCAACTGGAGCTTCCGGGGCCTATCCGACATCATTATTTGGACTAATTGCATTGTTTTGAATTGCTTAACATGATTCTAGTGCCCGACTAACATTGTATTGATTTTTTGAAGGTACTTTGATCTAAAATTGACTCAAACATGAACAAAAATTCTCTGCTTGGTCATGAAATTGAGGAGGCTGTGGAGGAACAATTTGATAATTCACGCTTCATGTCTGAGGATTGTCATCGACGGTTTTATGACAACCTTCTTACCAAAAAGATCTTTCTTGAAAAGGGGATTGCCGAGGAGAAACTGGACGAGCTACTCCCGTAATTCTATGGCTGTCTACAAACCTCTGGCTCGTCATGCTTCATTCCTACTCTGTGTAAAGGAAATGAGGAGTGGGTTCATGATTTTTACGCTAATATTAAGCATACAAACTTCGCCGACCCACAACTCAACATAAAAATCAAAACAATGAGGTTTGGGACTGAACAGATCAATGATATTCTCGGGCTTCCTGACCATCCATTTGAGCCGGTGCGAGAAAAGGATCATTGCAACAACGGTGAATGGCTTGTTTCTAAACTCTATCCCGCAAGCATGGGATCAAAATGGGCCAACAAGAAAAAGGGTTTGAAGTGAATCGATTTCATAGCTGAAGCCAAAATGTGGCTCTACATCCTGTGCAACAGGGTATCACCCTGTGGAAATGTTTCAGATGTCACATACACCAAAGCCTTGATCATTGCTTTCATTGTAGACGGCATTCCTATGAATGTCAGCCACTATATCCTGCGGGAGCTGAGAGAGTACTTGCTAGACGACAACCTAGGGTTGATGTTTCCTTCACTGATTAAAGAGTTGTGCAGGTGAGCAGAGGTTAAGGTGCATAGCACTGATCATTGGTTACCGACCGACAAACCCTTTCATCCATTGAGAGTAACAGGAAAGGGTAGTGAAGTAAAGAGCAAGAAGAGGAAAGTCACCACTGTTTTCTGACCAGAGTCATCCTCATAGATAGCATTACCTGAGGGACCATTTGGGATGCTGAACTCGCAGCTTGGCGTTATCCCTGATTTAGTGTCACAGCTCCCTAGTGGTCCCTCACACCCCAGCCTAGGACCGAGTACTTTACCAAGGAAGACATGAAGACCTAACTAGATTCATAGAAAAGCAGGCAGAGCCTCATGAGAAATTGGCAGCTTCTGTTGGCAGACTCGAGGCAGACTATAGTAACTTGGCCAAGGCACATGTAGATCTTCAGTCGGACTTCCAAAAGGAGAAAGCAAGAAATAAGAAAAAGGGCATGTTTATGATCAAGAAGTGGAGAAGAATCAAGGCTATCTTTAAATGGGGGCAGCCGAACAGGAAGATACATGTTGAGAACGACAATGATAGCGAAGAGTACTCGTTCATATTGAGTGTTGCCGGTGATGATGCTGATGATACTGATGATGATGAGGCCGAGAGTTCTTCACGGCAGTGACTAGCCTTTCTCCCGCAGTCTGCTAGTATGATGCAGACCTCAGGGAGACCTTCAAACTACTCTTATTTTATTTTGATATTGTGCAGTGAGGACACTGCAATGTTTTTAGTTGGGGGTGGCTTTAGGGAGTATACTTTATTCGTACATTGATGCTTAATTTGTGCCCTTGTCGGGTTTATGTTATGGTTTGGATATTATGTGCCCTTGCCGGGCTTCTTTTATTATTTCTTATCATGTGATCTTGCCGAGCGTAGTTGTGATTGGTTATATAGTTCAGATTAGTCACTTTTGTTATTCTATTTTATTTTTCTTTCTTTCTTGATTTTCTTCAATAGTTTTAGTTTATGTTGTTTTTGTTCCTTTAGTAGTTTTGTTATTTTATTTTTAGTTCTCAAGTAGTTTTAGTTTATATTATTTTTATCTCTAGTAGTATATCCTTGGGTTTTCTTTATGCTACGGTTCTTTCCCGAGGAACATTTTATTGTTGAACTGGGTGACTTTTCCCTATGATGGATGGCGTGAAGACTTTCTTAAGGGAATTAGTCTTGTTTTGTTATGTGGAGACTTTTAGATTGTTTGGTACTAATAAAATTAGTCTCTTGTATATGAAGTGTGAATTAAGAATACCCCTCCGAATTTTGGTTTTAGTAAGTTGCATGGGGAAGAATAATATTTGTGATAAATTTTTGTCTCTTTTGGTGACTCTTTGCCCACTAGTTGGCATGATATGGCTATAATATCTCTTATTAAGAAGTGAAATTAATCCGTCTTTATTAGTTCATGTCCCTTATGTGTTAGTTTTTGTTATAAATAATTCTTGTGTTAATTCTATCATCTAGAACTTGCCTGATTTGTCTTTCAATGCTAATGTTAATAATGTTTGGTTGGAGGGATGACCTTAGGCATTCTTTGTGATCTTTGAAAAAGCCTCTTTACCATTTTGTGAAATAATTTCCTCTTTTGAACCCGTCCCTCCTTGAATATTGAGAATGAGGCTAAGAGCCTAAGTTGGGGGTGTTGGTGTCAAGTTGGAAATTGGTAAGGTTGTACATTGAGTGTACAAACATATACCTCAAAGTTGTTTATATGAAAATACTCAACTCCAAAAGAGAACAGTTATATATATATATATATATAAATGGAGTGTTGAGAAAATTAGAGAGGTACTTTAAGGTAGTTTTATGTTGGTAACTAGATGTCAATAAGGGCTATGTGGTTTAAAAAGAAGCAAAGTACAAAAAGAAAGACAAATGTGAGTAGTGTTCAAGGAGGGTGTATTCTCTTGTATCCCAAATGCTTATCCGACCCTTCCCTAAACCTAGATTACAAGCTTAAAAAGTCCTTATGGGATCTCCAACCGAATGTTCTTGAGTACACAATGAATTAAAATAAGGGCAAGCTTATGGCATGATATTTTGTAACACTTGAAATTCATTAGTGAGAGTAGGTGTCTTGGTGCATTTGTCCCTTGTGTTGTTATTGTAAATATGATGATTTTGGAACTTTCTTTCTTGTGAGGGCACATGAATTAGGATGGATTGGTGACATTGATGTATCCCGAAATGAGTAAATTGACCATATGTAGTAGACTACTGCTTTTGACTCACTTCTTGAGACTTTTTGTTGTCACTTGATCATTTTGAAATCCCTTTGCATTTCTTGAAATTGTTTCTAAATGAGGGAGTTCTTTGGTTGAGATTCACATGCTTGAGCCTAATTGTTAGTACCAACCAAATCCATAGTATGGTTCTTAATTGGAGAATGTGAGTTGAGAATAATACCAATGCTACCTGTTCTTTGAATGGTAGAACCTCATTGAATTGTTGGTTTTGATTTGTTTGAGGACAAGAAAAAGGTTTAAGTTGCGGGTGTTGATGAGTGGTGATTTTACCATTTATGTCAGTCTATTTTCTTTAGATTTTGCATCCTTTAATTATCATATGAGTTTGTTTATGGTGTATATTTCTTTTTTTTTTCAGGTAAATGATGCCACGAAGAGAGTTGAATTCAATTGAAGTGGAATTGATCCAAAAGAGTATAAAAATTGCAAAATACTTCAGTGATTCCACATCTGCGGAACACTATTCGCGTATGCGACGTCGCATCTGCGAGGTGGAAGGCCGCATCTGCGGAGATGGGCTACACTGCACTGGGACCGCATCTGCAGTAAGAATTCGCGCCTGCGAAGTCGATTGTGCGACTATTTGGTCCGCATCTGCAGAGAAGGGAATTCCACACATGCTTTGTATATGTGATGGATAATCCGCATCTGCGGAGTAGGCAGTTCCCCTGAGTTTACGCATCTGCGAAAGGAAGTCCACTTTTGCGGAGCCGCACCTGTGATGTTTTTTCCGCAGGTGCGGTCAACAGGCTTCAGCTATAGACAGTCTTGGCATTTCACATTTTCTCAATTCTAAACCAACAAATACATGACCTAGATTATTGGAGGCACATCATTGGCTTATTTTTCAGTCCATTGACCAGAGAAGATAAGTTTGGAAGTTAGGGTTCTTGCACACACACTTGGGTCTTGAAGATTTGAAGATTTTGGTTGAGAATTTGTTGCTCATTTTTGCTCATTTCTTCATTTCCTTACTTTGTATTGAATATTTAAGTGTGTAGTATTTTTTCAAACACTTGAATCTTGTTAACCCTTCTCTCTCTCTCTCTCTCTCTCTCTCTCTCTCTCTCTCTCGCACACACACATACACACACTTGTATCTCTCCCTCTCAAAGCCCCTTCTCCCTCTCCATCTCTCAATTTTATTTTAAGTGTTTCTCTGGCATTCATCTCGAATTCCCACAGGTATGTTCCCCCTTCTCCCTTTTCCTTTTATTTTGTAGATTATATTACCCATCCTCCCTTCCAAATGCCCCAACCCCAATTTCCCCATAAGTGGTTTCTTTAGAACTTGTTTTTTATGGTGGGTGGCCTATCAAGCAATGATATTGGTTGCTAAAAATTTGGTTGTGAAATTGTATATGGAGTAGTAAACTACAATTCCCTATACTACTTTTAAATTTTGGGAGGGCCACCATATTCCACCACTGTTGAATTGAGTTGCACACTTAATGCCCACCATGTGTTTGATAAAATGCTTGACAGATAAATTGTGTACCTGTGAAGTTTGAGTAGTCGGGTGTAGTTATATGTGAAGTGGGTGCAAGTGTGGGGTGTTTTTGGGAGTGGTTTTACATAACCCGAAGCTTTCCTTTAATGTTCACATGCCATAAATGTAATGACCCGATCGGATTTTTTGCATTTTCGGACCCTGTTCCCCTAAATGAAACTTCCCATAGTAGCTTATTGTGATTTATGACTTGCGGGGGCAGGTGGTCCGGGTATCGGAAGTGTTTAGAGTGTTATAGGAACACTTGGTTCCTTACAGTTTGCCTTTAAGGCCAAGTTCAACCTTTTTAGTAACCGATCTCGGAATCGAATTTCGACGGTTCCAGTAGCTTCGTATCATGATTTCGAACTTGGGCGTATATTCGGAATGGGTTTTGGATGACCTGGGAGCGTTTCGACGCCCAATATTGAAATAAGAATTTCCTTAAGTTGCACAATTTGGTGTCATTCCGAGTAGTATAGGTCGGTTCGGCGCGTTGTTAGCAAAGTCAAGAAAACTTAAAGTTCCTAAGTTTGGTTCTAGTGGTTTTGAGATGTGATTTTGAGTTTTAGCATTGTTTTGGGTGTTCCGAAGGCTCAGGGGAGTCTGCATTATGATTTAGGACTTGTTGGTATATTTGGACGGGGGCTCGGGTGGGCCCAGGTGCCTCCCGGACACCACACGAGGCCAAAAAACTAGCTGAAATAGCTGCTGGTGCACCTGTTCTAGTGTGATCCGTAGGTGCGGTTGCCCAGTCGCAGATGCGAGACCGCTTCTGCGGTCCCAACCTCACAAGTGCGACCCCCAGTGGGCAGTCCGTTTCTCGCAGGTGCGGAGAAGGTTCCGCAGGAGCGGAGCCGCAGGTGCAAGCCCAGGCTTTCTCGTCCATTTCCGTAGGTGCGAGCCTTTGCTCGCAGGTGCGGTCCTCGAGCCGCAGGTGCGGAAACACTGTCAGACAGTGTGTTTTTTAGATACGGGATTCTTCCTCCATTAGAACACCTTGAGAGCTTGGGAAAAGGGCTCAACGACCCAACCACTGAAAGGTAAGTAGATTCTATCCTAGAGTTAGGTAATGCATGCATTCTTAGTGGAATTTAACTACTTGATTAGTGAACATTTAGGAATTTGGGTAGTTACTTAGGGCCTACGAGAATTTAGAAAATTACCCGTCAATTAGCTAAGAAATCAAGTAAAAATCATGTATTAATGATCGTTAGGCTATGGGTGAGTGTTTCCTTCGATAATTTTTTGGAATCCGAGCATGCGGGACTGTGTTTAGATTTTGGGATTTCTTCAAGAATGTTGAATTTGGCTAAGTAATAGGACAATTCCATGCTTTGATTATGAATTGATATAATTGTATAACCTTTGGCTAGTTTCGAGTGCGTGGGTGTCGAGTTTGGAGTTTCGAGCGCATTCTTGACCCGAGGAGTAGGTGCGACGTGAGGTGAGTCTCTTTTCTAACCTTGTAAAGGGGAACTATCCCCTAGGTGATTTAAATGCTATATATGATAATTGTGGGGGCTACATACGTACAAAGTGACGAGAGTCCGTACATAGTAGCTATTACTATTATGTCCAGGTCGTTAGGCCCATATCATGCCTTGTGTTTTACTTGATATGAACTATATGCTTAATAAATTCAATGTTACATGTTGCCTACTTCCCTGAGGTCATGGAATTTGAGAAACTTGTAAGGAATTGTTCACCGAAAAGTAATTTAAAAAGGAGTAATGTGCGTGCATGTGACCGCTTCATAATTTACATTCCGCGAGCGGAGTGTGATTTTCCCCCACTCGTATGGGAACGGGTCGTACGCCACGGCGAATTGAGAGATGCACTTTTGGTACGGGCCGTTCGATCCTCTACGGTGCATAGAGAGGATTGAGAGAATGCACTTCTGGTACGGGCCGTTCGATCCTCGGCAGTGCATAGAGAGGATTGAGAGAATGCACTTTTGGTACGGGCCGTTCGATCCTCGACAGTGCATAGGTGTGAGTACTTTGTGGAGAGGTGCACTTATGGTTCGGGCCGTTCGAACCTCGGAAGTGCACGGACATGAATATTTTATGACTCCGGCTGGTTGTCCTTACCCTGCATGCGCATGATTTATTTGTTACTAAATTCATGGATATTGACCTGACAAATATTTGAGGGAAAGTGAAGTAGTAATTGTTTTATTCATTCCTAGTACTTCCTTGGATTTCAGTGCCTTATATATATTTGTTGCCTCACTGCCTTTACATGTCTATTGTTTCTATCATATTAAGTTAAATTATATTGTTGGACCTTAGTGAGTGTCAGGTCGACCTCTCGTCACTACCTCTTCGAGGTTAGGCGGGATAATCACTGGGTACATATATATTTATGTACTCATGCTACGCTTTTGTACTTAATTGTACAGGTTCTGAGGCTGGTGCGTCTGGTTGTCGGACCGGAGCTTGACTTGATATTAGACGGACCTGACATCACGGTGAGATGCTTTTCCTCTTGGCAATCTCCGGCAATACCATGGGGTTTCCTTTTGCTTATTTCCCGTCTATTTCTATCAGACAGTGGGACTGTATATTATATCTTTTCTATATTCTGTTAGTATGCCCGTAGAACTTGTGACACTAGTTCCTGGAACACACGTATTGGTTGTTAGGGATTTCGGGTTTGTCTATATATTGGCTCACGGCTCTTCATGACTGCTTTTGATTAAAGCTGGCCATTTATCCTTATCGAATCATGTTTTAAGTTTTAAAAACTGAGTATATGTTGAAATGTTTAATCTAATAAGAAAGAATCCTTAGTAAATTGAGAGTTGGCTTGCCCGACCCCGATGTTGGACGCCATCACGGCCTAAGTTAGGATTTTGGGTCATGACAACATGGTATCAAAGCACTAGGTTCACGTAAGTCTCACGAGTCACGGGAAAACCCAGTAGAGTCTTGCGGATCGGTACGGAGACGTTTGTACTTATCTTCAGGAGGCTATAGGGTGTTAGGTAACATCTCTTTGTTCTTATTTTATCGTGCAGTCGATGATTTACTAAATTCATTCTTCTATTCTCTCACAGATGGTGATGACGCGTGCATCTGATGTTCTAGACCCGGGAAGGGCCGCTACCCCTAGGGGGAGGGCACCGACCCGCGGTAGGGGACGAGGGCATCCCAGAGCTATTCCGGTTCCGCCACTAGAGGTCCCTATTATAGAGGAGCAGGACGAGGTGCCTCCAGCAGATCCTGCTCCAGTAGACTTCATGACGGTGCTAGGCTTCCAGGAAGTCATGGGCCGTATGATGAGATTTATGGACACTATGTCCCAGGCTGGTTTATTTCCAGTAGATCCTGCCACTTCTCAGGCGGGAGAGGGAGTCCAGACCCTTACTGCCCATGATGCAAGCCAGATAGCAGCGTTACATCATACCCCGGGTACACTGGTCGTGGGTGGGGTCCAGCCTGTTGCAGCAGCACCTGAGTCCAGACCAGCTGCGGACGACGATCCACATAAGTTATTGGATAGATGGACCCAATTGCACCCTCCAGTCTTTGGGGGTGAGAGAGGCGAGGATGCCCAAGATTTTGTGGATAGGTGCAGGGACAGACTGCACAACATGAGGATACTAGAGTCTCACAGAGTGGATTTCACTACATTTCAGTTGGAGGGCAGAGCTCGTAGGTGGTGGCAGTCCTATATTCTCAGCAGGCCAGCAGAATTCTCCTCCTGTCACTTGGGAGCAAATCATGTAGATGTTTCTTGATATATATATCCCGCCCTCTGAGAGGGCAGAGCTGCGGTATTAGTTTGAGCGACTAGAGCAGGGGTAGATGTCAGTGACAGATTATGAGGCCAGATTTTCAGAGTTGTATCGCCATGCACTCATGATACTACCTACTGATGCAGAGAGGGTGCGGAGATTTGTGGCTAGGTTTCATCCAGGTATTACGGCCACCATGGCCCGAGAGGTGGAGATGAGTACTCCTTATCAGCTCGTGGTAGAGATTGCTTGCAGGATCGAGGGGTATCGGTCGAGAAGTAGGGAGTAGGGGAAGCAGGACAAGAGGGATAGATTCTCTGGATATTTCAGAGGTGCCCCAACTAGGGGCAGGGGTCAGTATAGCAGTGGTCACCCCAGTATGCCTTTATATTCAGCACCTCCACCACCTCCCCGCGGTGTTCCAGCGATGCCTCATTTCAGCGCCATGCTAGAGTATTCCTACCGTCCTCCAGCCATTCATAGTTCACACACTGGTTATCCCAGTCATCCGAGATCCTCCGACCCTTACTTCAGTGCTATGCAAGAGGACATCTTCTTCGGGGCAGCAGACTATGCTATTTGAGAGTTGTTACGAGTGTGGAGATCCAGGTCATATGAGGAGGCAGTGTCCCAGGTTTCAGGGCAAGGTCGTACAATAGGGTTATCACCCGATGGGTCCGGCACCAGTAGTCCGGCCACCTAGAGGTAAAGGACAGGTCGGCAGGGGTCGTCCTAGAGGTGGAGGCCAGTCAGGGGGAGGTCAGGTAGTTCCTGTTCACTCTAGTGAAGCTCAGTCTTCCGGCACTCCAGCCAGGTTCTATGCCATTCCGGCCAGATCAGATGCAGTGGCCTCAGACACCATGATCACAGGTATTATTACAGTACGTGGTAGAGAGGCATCGGTGTTATTTGATCCAGGATCCACTTATTCCTAGGTTTCGGTCTTATTTTCTCATTTTCTGGATGTCCCTCGTGAGTCCTTGGGTTCTTCTATTTATGTGTCCACTCTCGTGGGCGATTCTATGGTTGTAGACTGGATTTTTCGGTCCTGTATGATTTCATTATGTGGGTTCGAGACTCGAGCGGATCTCTTATTGCTCGACATGGTTGATTTCGAGATTATTTTAGGCATGGATTGGCTATCTCCTTATCATGCCGTGCTAGATTTCCATGCCAAGACTGTGACTTTAGCCATTCTCGAGTTGCCTAGGCTGGAGTGGAGAGGTTCCTCAGTTAGTACAGCCAACCGGATTATTTCATTCTTGAAGGCTCGACATATGGTCGAGAAGGGTTGTCTGGCCTATTTTGCTTATGTGCGAGACACCGCCGTCAAGTCTTCGACGATTGATTCAGTGCCAGTGGTTCGAGATTTTGCTGGTGTATTTCCTTCGGACCTTCCGAGCATGCCTCCGGATCGTGATATTGATTTCTGCATTGATTTAGCTCCAGGTACCTAGCCTATTTCTATCCTCCATACCGTATGGATCCGAAGAAGTTGAAGGTGTTGAAGGAGCATCTTGAGGAGTTGTTGGCTAAGGGATTTATCAGGTCGAGTGCATCGCCATGGGGTGCTCCAGTTCTATTCGTGAAGAAGAAGGATGGGTCCATGCTGATGTGTATTTATTACCGCCAGTTGAACAAGGTTACCGTTAAGAAAAAGTACCCTTTGTCGTGCATCGATGATTTGTTTGACCAGTTATAGGGTGCTCGTGTGTTTTATAAGATTGATTTGAGATCGGGGTATCATCAATTGAAGATTCAGGCCTCAGATGTTCCGAAGACTAGTTTTCGTACGAGATATGGCCATTATGAGTTCTTGGTGATGTCCTTTGGCTTGACTAATGCCCCAACAACATTCATGGACTTGATGAATAGGGTGTTCAGGCCGTATATTGATTCCTTTGTCATTGTCTTCATAGATGACATCTTGATTTTCTCACGTAGCCTAGGGGAGCACGAGCAGCATTTGAGGGTTATGCTCCGGACTTTGCGAGAACAGAAGCTATATGCTAAGTTATCCAAGTGTGAGTTCTGGTTGGATTCCATGGCATTCTTGGGGCATGTGCTATCCGGAGAGTGTATCAAGGTTGATCCTCAGAGATCGAGGCAGTTCAGAGTTGGTCGCGTCCTACTTCAGCTACAGATATCAGGAGCTTTTTGGGTCTAACATGCTATTACCTCCGATTTGTAGAGGGGTTCTCTTCTATTTCAGCTCCATTGACCAGATTGGATCAGAAGAATGCCCCATTTCGATGGTCTGACGAGTGTGAGGCGAGCTTTCAGAAGCTCAAGACAACATTGACCTCAGCACCAGTTCTAGTATTGCCTTCCGGTTCTGGGATGTACACAGTGTATTGCGATGCTTCACGTGTTGGTTTGGGATGTGTGTTGATGCAGGAAGGGAGAGTTATTGCTTTTGCTTCACGCCAGCTGAAGGTTCGTGAGAAGAATTACCTTGTGCACGATTTGGAGTTGGCGGCGATTGTTCATGCTCTTAAGATTTGGAGGCACTACTTGTATGGAGTGTCATGTGAGGTTTATACAAACCACCGTAGCTTGCAACACTTGTTCAAGCAGAGGGATCTTAATTTGAGGCAGCGCAGATGGCTTGAGTTGTTGAAGGATTATGATATCACCATTCTTTATCACCCGGGCAAGGCAAATGTGGTAGCAGATGCTTTGAGCAGGAAGGCGGAGAGTATGGGTAGCTTGGCTTATATTGCAGCAGAGGAGAGACCTCTAGCCTTGGACATTCAGTCCTTGGCCAATCGCCTGGTGATATTAGACCTTTCAGAGCCTCGTCGAGTTTTAGCACATGCGGTTGCTCAGTCTTCGTTATTGGGGGAGATTAAGGCCTGGCAGTTCTATGATCCGTGCTTAGCAGAGCTTCGGGAGACAGTGGTTCAGGGTAGGTCCAAGGAGGTTAATATTGGCGAGGATGGTGTCCTGAGACTTCAAGGCCGCTTATGTGTTCCTAATGTTGATGGCCTGAGGGAGAGGATTCTAGAGGAGGCACACAGTTCTAGGTATTCGGTTCATCCTGGTGCTACCAAGATGTATCGTGATTTGAAGCAGCATTACTGGTGGAGGCGGATGAAAAGGGACATTGTGGAGTATGTGACTAGCTGTCTTAATTGCCACCAGGTGAAGTATGAGCACCAGAGGCCAGGAGGCCTACTTCAGCAGATGCCCATTCCTGAGTGGAAATGGGAGTGCATCACTATGGATTTCGTGGTTCGGTTGCCTCGGACCTTGCGGAAGGTTGAAACGGTTTGGGTCATGTGGATAGATTGACCAAATCGGCGGATTTTATCCCAGTAGCTACTACTTATACTTCTGAGAGGTTAGCCCAGATCTACATTCGGGAGATAGTCCAGTTGCACGTGTGCCGGTGTCCATTATATCATATCGAGGCCCTCAGTTCACCTCGCATTTCTGGAGAACATTCCATAGTGATATGGGCACCCAGATAGATCTCAGCACAACATTTCACCCTCAGATTGATGGCCAGTCGGAGCGTACAGTTAAGATATTGGAGGACATGCTCAGGGCATTTGTGATTGACTTCGGAGGTCAGTGGGACCAGTTCTTGCCTTTGGCCGAGTTTGCTCACAATAATAGTTACCAGTCCAGCATCGAGATGGTTCCATTTGAGGCTTTGTATGGTCAGCGATGTCGTTCCCCTATCGGGTGGTTTGAGCCTGGTGAGGCTAGGTTATATGGTACCGAACTGGTAAGGATGCTTTGGAGAGGGTGATGTTGATTCAGAAGAGGCTCCGCACAGCACAGTCCAGACAGAAGAGTTACGCGGATCACAGGGCGCGTGATGTATCATTTATGGAGGGAGATAAGGTTCTATTGAAGATCTCACCGATGAAGGGTATTATGAGGTTTGTGAAGAAGGGCAAGCGGAGCCCGAGGTTTATAGGTCCCTTCGAGATGTTGAGGCGAGTTGGAGAGGTTGCTTATGAGCTAGCCTTACCTCCCAGTTTATCAGGAGTCATCCAGTTTTTCATGTATCCATTCTCCGGAGGTACCACGTCGACTTCTCTCATGTGGTTGATTTCAGCACTATTCGGTTGGACAAGAGGTTTGGCTACGAGGAGGAGCCATTTGCTATTATTGATAGGCAGGATCGCCAGTTGAGGTCCAAGAGAGTTTCTGCTATGAAGGTCCAGTGGAGGGGCCAACCAATCGAGGGGGCGACCTGGGAATCTGAGGAGGACATGCGGAGCAAATATCCGCACTTATTCAGCACTTCAGGTATAATTCTAGACCCGGTTCGAGGATGAACTTTTATTTAAGAGGTGGAGAATTTAATGACCCGACCGGTCGTTTTGCGTTATCGGACCTTGTTCCCCTAAATGAAACTTTCCATAGCGGTATTGTGATTTATGACTTGTGGGGGCGGGTGGTCCGGGTTTCAGAAGTGTTTAGAGTGCTATAGGAACACTTGGTTCCTTAAGATTGGCCTTTAAGTCCATGTTTGACTTCGGTCAACATTCTTAGTAAACGACCTCAGAATCGAATTTCGACGGTTCCAGTAGCTTTGTATGATTATTTCGGACTTGGGTGTATGTTCGGAATGGGTTTTGGATGACCCGGGAACGTTTCGGAGCCCAATATTGAAATAAGAAGTTCCTTAAGTTCCTATTGTGGTTTGGGAGGTGTTTTGTGTTATCGAGGTCCGAACGGAATTCTGAGACCGGGAATAGTTCTGTTATGTCATTTATGACTTGCCTGCAAAATTTAGTGTCATTCCAAGTAGTATAGGTCGGTTCAACGCATTGTTAGCGAAGTCAAGAAAACTTAAAGTTCCTAAGTTTTGGTCTAGGGGTTTTGAGGTGTGATTTTGAGTTTTAGCATTGTTTTGGGTGTTCTAAAGGCTCGAGCGAGTCCGTATTATGATTTGGGACTTGTTGGCATATTTGGACGGGGACTCGGGTGGGCCCAGGTGCCTCCCGGACACCACACGAGGCCAAAAAATTGCTGAAATAGCTGTTGGTGTACCTGTTCTGGTGTGATCCACAAGTGCAGTTGCCCAGTCGCAGATGCGGGACCGCTCCTGCGGTCCCAGCCTCGCAGGTGCGACCCCTAGCGGCAGTCCATTTCTCAAGGTGCAGACAAGGTTCCGCAGGAGCGGAGCCGCATGTGCGGTCTTCCCTCCGCAGGTGCAGGCCCAGGCTTCCTCGTCCATTTTCGCAGGTGCGAGCCTTTGCTCGCAGGTGCGAGACCGCAGGTGCGAGACCGCAGATGCGGTCCTTGAGCCACAGGTGTGGAAACACTGTCAGAAAGTGTGTTTCTTAATTACGGGATTCTTCATTATTTGTTCATTTCTTCCTCCATTAGAACACCTTGAGAGCTTGGGAAAAGGATTCAATGACCCAACCACTGAAAGGTAAGTAGATTCTATCCTAGAGTTAGTTAATGCATGCATTCTTAGTGGAATTTAACTACTTGATTAGTGAAAATTTAGGAATTTGGGTAGTAACCTAGGGCCTACGAGAATTTAGAAAATTACCCGTCAATTAGCTAAGAAATCAAGTAAAAATCATGTATTAACGATCCTTAGGCTATGAGTGATTGTTTCTTTCGAGAGTTTTTGGATTCCGAGCATGCGGGCCCGGGGTTAGATTTTGAGATTTCTTCAAGAATGGTGAATTTCGCAAAGTAATAGGACAATTCCATGCTTTGAATATGAATTGATATATTTGTATAACATTTGGCTAGTTTCGAGTCTGTGGGTGTCAAGTTCGGTATTTCGGGCGCATTCTTGACCCGAGGAGTAGGTGCGACGCGAGGTGAGTCTCCTTTCTAACCTTGTAAGGGGGAACTGTCCCCCTAGGTGATTTAAATGCTATATGTGATAATTGTGGGGGCTACGTACGTACAAAGTGACGAGAGTCCGTACGTAGCAGCTATTACTATTATGTCCGGGTAGTTAGGCCCAAATCATGCCTTGTGTTTTACTTGATATGAACTATATGCTTAATAAATTCAATGTTACATGTTTCTTACTTCCCTGAGGTCATGGAATTTGAGAAACTTGTAAGGAATTGTTCACTGAAAAGTAATTTAAAAAGGAATAATGTGTGTGCATGTGATCGCTTCGCAATTTACATTTCTCGAGCGGAGTGTGATTTCCCCCCACTCTTATGGGAATGGGTCGTACGCCACAGCGAATTGAGAGATGCACTTTTGGTACGGGCCATTCGATCCTCTGGGGTGCATAGAGAGGATTGAGAGAATGCACTTTTGGTACGGGCCGTTCGATCATCAGCAGTGCATAGAGAGGATTGAGAGAATGCACTTTTGGTACGGGTCGTTCGATCCTCGGCAGTGCATAGGTGTGAGTAATTTGTGGAGAGGTGCACTTATGGTTCAGGCCGTTCGACCCTCGACAGTGCACAGACATGACTATCTTATGACTCCAGCCGGTTGTCCTTACCCTGCATGCGCATGATTTATTTGTTACTAAATTTATGGATATTGATTTGACAGATATTTGGGGGAAAGTGAAGTAGTAATTGTTTTATTCATTCCCAGTACTTCCTTTGATTTCAGTGCCTTATATATATTTGTTGCCTCACTGCCTTTACATGTCTACCGTTTCTATCATATTCTGTTAAATTTTATTGTTGGACCTTAGTGAGTGTCAGGTCGACCTCTCGTCACTACCTCTTCGAGGTTAGGCGGGATACTCACTGGGTACATATATATTTATGTACTCATGCTACGCTTCTGTACTTAATTGTACAGGTTCTGAGGCTGGTGCGTCTGGTTGTCGGACTGGAGTTTGACTTGATATTAGACGGACTTGACCTCACGGTGAGCTGATTTTCCTCCTAGCGATCTCGGGCAGCACCATTGGGTTTTCTTTTGCTTATTTCCCATTTATTTCCTTCAGACAGTGGGACTATATATTAATATCCTTTGTATATTACGTTAGTATGCCCGTTAGACTTGTGACACTAGTTCCTGGCACACACGTGTTGGTTGTTATGGATTTCAGGTTTGTATATATATATTGGCTCACGCCTCTTCATGACTTCTTTTGATTAAAACTGACCATTTATCCTTGTCGAATCATGTTTTAAGTTTTAAAAACTAATTATATGTTGAAATGTTTAATCTAATGAGAAAGAATCCTTAGTCAATTGAGAGTTGGCTTGCCTGACCCCGTTGTTGGGCGCCATCACGGCCTAAGTTAGGATTTTGGGTCGTGACAATAACCATGCCACCTACACCATGTATTTTGTATTATGTATGTTGTATAACTTTATTAGAATTAGCTAGTGTTGTGTATTAGTCGTAGAAAGGCTACGTCACTTTGCCATGTTCGACTACTTGATTTGTGTGGCATAGTTAGTAAATTATAGTTGTGTGGAATGGGAAGTCTTGATTACCCATTGCCTTGTGGTGTAACATTTGTGTGTTTTGAACCAATATTGTAAGTATATTACACAGAGCCAACAGTTTTAAGTGTGGGGGTCATCTTTTGACTGTCATGATAACCTTAGGCGAATTTCTTGATTCATTCTCATATTCATGATTATTGTGTTGTAGGTTACTATGGCTCGTGATGGTGCGCACAAGGGCAAAGGAGTGAGGAAGCCCCCTACCACTACTCCCCTCCTAAAAATCACAAGCAAGGCGAAGGGGCATCTCGACAAGCAAAAGGGAAGCAGGTTACCGACGGATCAGAGAGAGCACCATAGGGTCCAAGGCCCCACTTGGATCTGTTTCGAGAGGACGCCATCCAGTAGTATCATAGCTTTGAGCCATATGGGCGGTATGTCTCATAAATGGGAATCAACATGAAAACTCTGGAGAAGAACTTCCTGGATGTGCTTGGTCGGTTTTAGAGAAATGAGCATGGTGAGGGAACTCTATGCAAATTGGAATGGAGACATGTTCATGTTGTGGGTCTGAGGAGAGGAAGTGCCACCGGAAAGGGATTCCTTATGCAAATTCTTGGGAGTTAATTTCCCTAACTCGTAAAGGCTGCAAAAGTATGTCAAATGGCCAAGCTACTAGGATATACGTCACACTCTATGTGGCGTCGATTATAATGCAACGTGGACAAGAACTAAGGGTGATGCCATCTTGAGATGATCCACTTTGACTTCAACAAGAATTCCAAGGTGTGGCAAAACTTCGTGCAAGCTAGAATAATGTCGGTTGAGCACAATAGTGAAAACATTGATATTCTTTTTGATGACTAGGAGACCCATCAATATGGGAGAAATCATGTTAGGAGAGATGGCCCACACACGATTTAGGCGATAAATAAAAAATTCTTCTTTGTCAACCTGTTAATGCACTACTTGCTTTCTCGGGAAGTACCTGAATACCCCGGTTATGATAAGGTTATGGAGGCTCCAAAAGGGTTGATAGCATTACCTCACTGTTGTCTACGTTCAAACTGAGCCAGGCCGCACGGAATGAGAGGGACGTAAACTTCAACAAGTATCTTTAGAGCTCCCTCAATTTGATAATGAACCGGTTGGGCGTGACGAATGAGGAGCGTATGCATCGACGCAATGATGTGATGACATGATAGGTCATATTGAGTTTTAAACCTTGATTCTGTGTTTTGAAGCCTCCAATATCCCATTTTATCCTTCCTCGATTTACGTGCACAATCCGGGTGTTTTTTCTGAAGGCTTTTATGTTAAAAATTGATAAAATGTGAAATGTTTCCTTTAAAAAATCCATTTGAGTTTACTTCGGTCAACTTTTTGATCAAACGGACACCGTATTCGTGTTTAGATGGTCCCGGTGGGTTCGTATAGTTATTTGGGACTTGGGCTTATGCCCGGAATCGAATTCGTAAGTTCCTAACTCAAGTTATCGCTTTTTGTCGAAATTTGGAAGTTTAAAGGATTAATGAATCTAAAGGTTTGGCCAGAGTTTGACTTTGTTGATACCATGTCCGTATTTTGGTTCCAGGAGTCGGTAATGGTCTATTACTATATTTATGACTTGTCTGCCAAATTTGGTGAGAAACGGAGTTGGTTTGACGTGATTCAGACATCTGGTTGTTAAAATAGAAGTTCTAAAGTTTCTTGAAAATTCCACTTGATTTTGGTGTCTGATTCCTAGTTCTAGGTGTTATCTTGACGATTTGATCGCGCGAGCAAGTTTGTATGGTATTTTGGACTTGTGTGCATGTTTGGTTTGGAGTCCCAAGGGCTAGGGTAATTTTTGGATAGGCTACGGAGTGAGTTTTGGACTTAGGAAAATAGCAGGTGTATCTGGTTCTGGTGTTAGTCTATGATCTCGCAATTGCAAGGTTAGTGTTTGCAATTGTGAATATTCAAATCCCTGTCAGGTTCGCATTTGCGAACCACTTTTCGCATGTGCGAAGAATGTCTAGGTTAGAAAGGGACCGCAATTGCGCTCAAAAGGTCGCATTTGTGGGGGATCAGAGTTCGCATTTGCAAATATTTCATCACAAATGCGACGAAAGCAGAGGTGTGAAGGCTTCGCAATTACGAGGTTTTTTCCGCATTTGCGACCAAGGTGCAATTGCGACATCTGCAACTGATCAAAATCTGAGTTAGATGGGATTTTCTCTCATTCTTCAAATTCTCAAACTTAGAGAACCCTAGAGGCTATTTTCCCTAAGATCCTCTCTTTCCCAATTCAGTGGTAAGTGATTCTAACCTATCTTCTTTCGATCTTCCATTAGGTTTTATAAGATTTCAACCTAAATTCTTTGATTTTCATAGTGGAAATTGGGGATTTGGGAAGAATTACGGATTTTGTAAAGTTTGACTTTAGACCTCAATTTAAGGTCGGATATTCATTATGTTTGTTCATTCTGTTGGTTGAAGGTTTATTAACTGTCCTTATTATCATTCCCTGTTGTAGTTATCGTATCTTGTACCCTTTTCGCATGTCCCCTCCCAATAGAACCTGTTAAATCCTTTATTTGTTGTTATGTTGTACGCATATTTCCGTCTGTACCAATTTACTGTTCTTTTCATTCAAGAGAGTTATACTTAATTCAAACCCCGTTTGCAGAAACTCTAGATGCTCGTGAACTTATGACTTCATATCTGGATTGTATTTAGATATTATGGGATTTCATGATATTCTGCATTTCGTATTGGTTTCATTTCGGCTTAACTGGTTTTGCTTATTTGAATTGATTGAAATTTTCTTAAAGATTCTCGAACGTTGGCTTTCTTAGCAAGTGAAATGTTAGGCATCATCACGGTCCTGAAGGTGGTAATTCCATGTCGTGACAAGTTGGTATCAGAGCACTAGGTTTCCCAAGTCTCACAAGTCACGAGCAGGCTTAGTAGAGTCTGGAGGATCGATACGTAGACGTCTGTACTTATCTTCCAGAGGCTATGAAGTTTAGGAATAGATTTCACTTTTATTCTTCTCTGTCATGCGATTTTATTCTATAATTGCTTATTGAATTCTTCTAGTCTTGTCCTCCTGCAAATGACAAGGACACGTGCTACGTCTTCAGCTGGACAGCAGCTAAAGCCCCTAGTGGCAGCTCCTACGAGGGGCAGAGGTCGAGGACGAGGTCTCGCCAAAGGCAGAAGCACAGATCAGCCTAGAGCTCGAGCAGCAGTACCAGTAGTGGAGCCTCAGGTGTATTTGGATAAGGAGGTTCCAGCTCAGACTATACCTGTTGGACCAGCACAGTTCCCAAAGGGGTTCATCTCCACCCTAGTACTTCAGGATGCTCTGGTCTGTTTGGTGGGCCTTATGGAGAGCGTGGCCCAGGCCGGTACATTTCCTATGGCACCAGCCGTCTCTCAGGCTGAGGGAGGAGGACATACGCCTGATACTTGCACTCCGGAGCAGATGGCTCCTCAGTATCAAACACCAGCAACCCCGCTAGCTGGGGTAGTTCAGCCGGTTGTTGCAGCACATGCCGGTGATAGGCCCGCCATGTCTTCTGAGGTCTTATTGAGATTGGACAAGTTCACCAAGATCTTCCAGTTCACTTCAGTGGTGCACCTTCTGAGGACCCACAGGAGAGGGTGAGGAGGTTTATAGATGGACTCACTCACCCTATCGGGCTTCAGATGGCCAAGGAGACTAGGGGTCAGATATCATTTCAGGCGGCTGCCAATGTTGCCAGTCGGATCGATGTGGTTCTTGCACATGAGAGAGGGCAGGGGTTTGATAAGAGGCCTCCTCATTCTGGTGGGTTCAGTGGCGTCTCGTATGGAGGCGCGGGTACTTTTGGTAAAGGCCATCCTCCCAGGCCGTATCATTCAGTGCTCCAGTAATCTCATAGTGCTTCAGGTGATTGCGGCCCTCATATGTCTCATCCCAATCAGCTAGCCTACAATACACCACCAGCTCCTATTAGTGCACCTCCTCTCCAAAGTTTTCAGAGTGGTTACATAGGTCGACAAGGTCAGTTTCAGGGTCAGCAGTCAGATCAGCTGAGGTCCTGTTATACTTGTGGTGACCCGAGGAACATTGGTAGATTTTGCCCTCGAGCACTGGGCAACTCACAACAGCAGGGTTCTCATTCCAAAGTTCCGGCACCAGTTATTTCACCGCCATCTCAGCCTGCTAGAGGCAGGGGTCAGGCAGCCAGAGATGATGGCCAGGTGGTTAGAGGTGGAGGTCAGGCCATTAGAGGTGGAGGCCAGCTAGTTAGAGGTCATCCTAGGGATGTGGTTTAGGATGGTGGGGCTCCACCCTCGATGTTATGCTTTCCCTTCCAGGCTTGTGGCTGATTCATCTGAGGCTATTATCATAGGTATTGTTTCAGTTTTCCATACGGATGCTTCAGTTCTATTTGATCCGGGATTTACTTATTCATACGTGTTATCCTATTTTTCTTCATATCTGGTTGTGCCTCGTGATTCCCTTAGTGCTTCTGTGTATGTGCCCATACCTGTGGGAGATTCTATTGTTGTAGATCGTGTCTATCGTTCGTGTGTTGTTACCATTGGGAGTCTCGAGACTACCGTTGATCTCCTACTTCTCAATATGGTTGATTTTGATGTCATCTTGGGTATGGATTGGTTATCATCTTATCATGCTATATTGGTTTGTCACGCCAAGAGATAACCTTAGCCTTGATGAGTTGCCTTGATTAGAATGGAGAGGGACTCCTATCCATTCTACCATCAGGGTTATCTCTTATATGAAAGCTCGGCATATGGTTAAGAATGGGTGTCTAACTTATTTGGCTTATGTCCGAAGTTCTAGTGCGGAGGTTCCTTCCATGAATTCAGTACCAGTTGTTCGTGAGTTTCCAGACGTGTTTCCTGCAGATCTGCAATGGATGCCACCCAATAGAGATATTGACTTCTATATTGATTTGGTTGTGGTCACTCAGCCCATTTCTATTCTTCCATACCGTATAGCCACACCACAGTTGAAAAATTTGAAGGAGCAATTGTAGGATTTTCTTGATAAGGGCTTCATTAGAACTAGTGTCTCGCCCTGGGGTGCGTCTGTGTTGTTCGTATAGAAGAAATATGGATCGATGAGGTTGTGCATATATTATCGACAGTTGAACAAAGTTACCACTAAGAACAAATATCCATTACTGAGGATTTATGATTTATTTGATCAGCTTCAGGGTGCCAAGGTATTTTTGGAAGATTAATTTGAGGTATGGCTAACATCAGTTGGGCATTAGAATATCTGATATCCCTAAGACATCTTTCCAGACTCGGTACAGGCATTATGAGTTATTAGTGATGTCATTTGGGTTGACGAATGCCCCAAGAGCATTTATAGATTTGATGAACTGAGTGTTCAAGCCTTATCTAGATTCCTTTGTGATTGTGTTTATTGATGATATCTTAATCTACTCCCGCAGTCGAGAGGAGCACGAGCAGCATATTCGGATCGTACTTAAAACTCTGAGAGATAGCCAATTATATGCCAAATTTTCAAAGTGCGAGTTTTGTTTGGACTCAGTCGGTTTCTTGGGGCACGTCGTATCGGGAGAGTGCATTCAGGTGGATCTTTAGAAGATATAGGTAGTTCATAACTATCCTAGACCCACTTCAGCTATGGATATCTAGAGTTTCTTGGGTTTGGCGGGTTATTTCAATCGGTTTGTGGAGGGGTTATCATCTATAGTAGCCTTATTGACTAGGTTTACCAGAAGGATGCCCCATTCAGATGGTCAGACGAGCGTGAGGCAAGCTTTCTAAAGCTCAAGGCTGCTTTGAATATGGCGTCGGTGTTGGTGTTGCCCATAGGTTCAGGGTCTTATACGGTGTATTGTGACGCCTCTTGTGTTGGGCTCGATGCAGTATTGATGCAGGATGTCAAGGTGATCGCATATTCCTTGCAGCAGTTGAAGGTGCATGAGAAGAATTACCATGTCCATGACTTGGAGCTGGTAGCCATTGTTCATGTGCTGAAGATTTGGAGGCACTATCTATATAGCGTGTCGTGCGAGGTTTTCACGGATCATCGGAGTCTTCAGTATTTGTTCAAACAAAAGGATCACAACTTGAGGAAGAGGAGGTTGTTGGATCTATTGAAAGATTATAAAATCACCATCTTCTATCTTCCCTGGAAGGATAATGTGGTGTCCAATGCCTTGAGTAGAAAGGCAGCAAGTATGGGAAGCCCTACGTACATTCCAGTCGGTGAGAGACCGCTTGCATCAGATGTTCTAGTTTTGGCCAATCAGTTCATGAGGTTAGACGTTTCTGAGGCCAGTCGTGTTCTAGCTTGTATAGTTGCTCGGTCTTCCTTGTTTGAGACTATCAGGGAGCGGCAGTATAATGACCCTCATTTTCTTGTCCTTACGGACACAGTGCAGCACAATGATGCCAAACAGGTTACTGTTGGAGATGATTGAGTTTTAAGGATGCAGGGTCGTATTTGTGTGCCTAATGTAGATGAACTTCGTGAGTTGATTCTTCAGGAGGCCCATAGTTCCCGGTATTCTATTCATCCGGGTGCTGCCAAGATGTATCAGCACTTGCGGCAGAAGGACATAGTTGCTTATGTAGCTCGGTGTCTAAATTGTCAGCAAGTAAAGTGTGAACATCAGAGGCTAGGTGGGTTGCTTCAGAAGTTAGAGATTCCTGAGTAGAATTGAGAGCGTATCACTATGGATTTTGTTGTCGGCCTCCCACGAACTTAGAGAAAGCTCGATGCGATATGGGTTATTATGGATAGGATTACCAAGTCAGTACATTTCATTCTTGTGGCAGTTACCTATTCTTTANTCGATGCGATATGGGTTATTATGGGTAGGATTACCAAGTCAGCGCATTTTATTCCTATGGCAGTTATCTATTCTTCAGAGCGGTTAGTTGAGATCTACATCCGCGAGATCATCAGTCTTCACGATGTGCTCGTGTCTATCATTTCTGATCGAGTTACGCAGTTCACCTCGCACTTCTAGAGAGCAGTACAATGTGAGTTGGACACGCAGGTTGAGTTGAGCACACATTTCGTCCTCAGACGGACGGACAGTCCGAGCGCACTATTCAGATATTAGAGGATATGCTTCACGCTTGTGTTATAGATTTTGGAGGTTCATTGGTTCGAGTTGGGGGAGGCTCGGTTGTTGGGTACAAATTTGGTACAGGATTCCTTGGATAAGGTTAATATTATTCAAGATCAAATTCGCACAAATCAGTCACGACAGAAGATTTATGTCGATCGTCAAGTTCGTGATGTTGTATTCATGGTTTGAGAACGAGTATTGCTTTGGGTTTCACCCATGGAGGGTGTGATTGTTCGAAAAGAATGGCAAATTGAGCTCTAGGTACATCAGACCCTTTGAGATTCTGGAAAGAGTGGGTGAGGTGGCTTACAGGCTTGCATTGCCACCTAGTTTATCAGCAGTCCATCCAGTGTTCCATGTGTCTATGCTTGAGAAGTATCATAGAGATTCGTCCCATGTGTTAGACTTCAACTCAATCCAATTGGATAAGGATTTGACTTATGAGGAAGAGCCGGTGACTATTCTAGCCCGATAGGTTTGACAGTTGAGGTCTAAGAGTCATCCTCCAGTTCGAGTGTAATGGAGAGGTCAGCCCGTCGAGGCAGCTACTTGGGAGTCTGAGTCGGACATGCGGAGTAGATATCCATACCTTTTCACCAGTCCAGATACCTTTCTATGTCCGTTCGAGTACAAGCGGTTGTTTTAGAGGAGGAGAATATGATGACCCGATAGGTCATCTAGAGTTTTAAACCTTCATTTTGTGTTTCAAAGTCTCCAATATCTCATTTCAGCCTTCCTCGATTTGTGTGCGTAGTCCGACTATTTTTCGCAAGGCTTTTATGTTAAAAATTGATAAATATGAAATTTTGCCTTAACAAAATCCATTTAAGTTGACTTCGGTAAACATTTTGAGAAACGAATCTGGATCTGTGTTTTGATGGTCTCCGTGGGTCTGTATCGTAATTTGGGAATTGAACTCAGAAGTCCCTAGCTCGAGTTATCACTTTTTATCAAAATTTTTAAGTTTAAAGGCTTAATGAATCTAAAGGTTTGACAAATATTTGACTTTGTTGATACCGGGTCCGTATTTTGGTTCCGAAACTCGGTAGGTCTATTACTATAGTTACGACTTGCTGCCAAATATGGTGAGAAACGGAGTTGGTTTGACTCGATTCGGATGATGGTTGTTAAAATAGAATTTCTAAATCTTCTTAAAAATTCCACTTGATTTTGGTATCTGATTAATAGTTCTAGGTGTTATTTTGTCAATTTGATCACGCGAGCATGTTCGTATGATGTTTTTGGACTTGTGTGCACCGGGTGAGTTTCGGATAGGCTATAGAGTGAGTTTTGGACTTAGGAAAATAACTGGTGTATCGGGTTCTGGTGCTGGTCTTTCATCTCGCAATTGTGAGGTCAGTGTTCGCAATTTCGAACATTCAAATCCCTGTCAGGTTTGCATATGCAAACCACTTCTTTGTATTTGCGAAGAATGCCTGGTTCAACAAGGAATCACAATTGCAAATAAAAGGTCCTATTTGCGGTGGACCAGAGTTCGCATTTGTGAACATTTCATCGCAAATGCGATGAAAGCAGAGGTGTGAAGGCTTTGCAATTGTTAGGTGTTTTTCGCATTTGCGGGGGGTTCGCAATTGCAACATCTGCAGCTGATCAAAATCTGAGTTAGGCGGGATTTTCTTTCATTCTTCCAATTTTCAAACCTAGAGAAACCTAGAGGTGATTCTCCAAAAATCCTTTCTTCCCCATTCAGTGGTAAGTGATTCTAATCTATCTTCTTTCAATCTTCCATTACATTTTAAAAGATTTCAACCTAAATTTTATGATTTTCATGGTGGAAATTGGGCATTTGAGAAGAATTAGGGATTTTGTAAAAACTGGAATTTAGACCTCAAATTGAGGTGGGATTTCGAAAAAAATTACATAACCGGGCTCGGGGGTTATGGGTAATCGGGTTTTGGTCCGAATTTCGGATTTGGACCAAGCGGGCCTGGGAGTTTACTTTTGTTGACTTTTTCAATAATGACCTAAATTGAACCATTTTCATACGTGGGTAGTTCCTAAGGCTTATTTTGAATCGTTTGGTTGATAATTTGCTAGATTTGGTTGGTTCGGAGACTTGTTCGAAAGGCAAAGTCGTGGTTAAGCTGTGAGTTGGTCTTTGGAGCGAGGTAAGTGTCGTGCTTAACCTTGACTTGAAGGATTAGGACTCGTTTGCTATGCGCTACTTGTTTAAATGTTGGGTTCAACGCATATGTGAGGTGACGAGTACTTATGTGTTGTTGTTGGGTTAGTGCATGCGGGAGGGACTTCTTCTTTGTAATTTCTTTCTTTCTTTGATCATTATATCCATGCTTAGACTTTTTAATTACTAAATTGAATGTTCTTTCCACATTTATGGGCTATCTGTGATAATTGAGCATTGTTTCTGAGGTGGAGATTGGTATAATGGAACCATTGTTGATGACATAAGAATTGATCTGTCTTATTCTATCTTCCTGTTGTTATATGTTCATTGTTACATGGTAAGGGAGAGTGTTAATGCAAGAAGGGTGATGCCGGTTTTGAGAGTTAATGCACGAAGGGTGATGTCGTGCCGTATTTGATAGTTAATACACGAAGGGTGATGCCGTATCGTTCTATTGTTTCATGATGAAATTGAGAGTAAAAGAACGAACGGTGACGTCATTTTGTATTTATCATTTTATGGTGAGATTGAGAGTAAAAGCACGAAGGGTGATGCCGTGCCATTATTATTGTTTCATGGTGAGGCTGAGAGTAAAAGCACGAAGGGTGATGTCGTGCAGTTTTATTCATAATGTTTGTTCATTCTGTTGGTTGAAGGTTTATTGACTATCCTTATTATCATTCCCTGTTGTATTTACCATATCTTGTACCCCTTTCGCATGTCCCCTCCCAATATAACTTGTTAAATCCGTTATTTGTTGTTATGTTGTACGCATATGCCACGACCCAAATTCCCAACCCACGGGATCGTGGTTGCGCCTAATACCACACTTGCTAGGCAAGCCAATGTTAGAACTTAACTAACCATTTTCTTTTAACAATTTTCTTAAACATGAATAACAATTCAAAAAATGAAATGAATACTGAATCTAATATTTCCCAATAAATAACTTCATGAATAATAACCAAATAAATAAACCGAACCACAAACTAAATATATACTATAAAACTACCTAGGGTCTGGTGTCACAATTCATGAACTACTAAAGAGTACTACAAATAAATGTGCTGAAAGAAATATGTCTATGTTTCGAATGAAATAAACCAATATCTAAATAAATAAGGGAAAACTCCAGGAGTTTGCGGACGCCAGCAGATCTACCTCGTGTCTCCGTGTAAAACTCAAATATGCTCAATGAATCAGCTTTGACCGGTACCTGGATCTGCACAAGAAGTGCAGAGTGCAATATCAGTACAACTGACCCCATGTACTGAGTAAGTTCTGAGCCTAACCTCGGCGAAGTAGTGACGAGGCTAGGACAGGACACCACATAAAACTTGGACATGTATAAACATACTAGCAACAATAATAACATTAAAGAGTTAACATTATATCCAATAATGGGAAGGGATCATGCTACTGGGAATTTAACGTAAGGAGTAAGAAAAACAACAAGACATCAATAAACAGTAATCAACAATAATTTAAAGCAACAAAAATAGAAAAGGAACTCGCACGGCACCACCATTCGTGCTTTTACTCTCATCATCCCCATATTATAAATAAGCATACACGCATCACCATTCGTGATTTTACTCTCACAATGTAATTCATTCAAGCACGGCATCACCCTTCGTGCTTTTACTCTCACAATGTATTTCATTCAGGTACGACATCACCCTTCGTGCTTTACACTCCTCCTTACCAATCACAGAATCATTAACAACATACAAAGAGGGGTTTCAGATGAAATCGATATTTCATCATAGTTTCTATTTTCATTTATCATTTAAATCTCAATTAAATATTCGCAATATTATCCATCATGGTGGAACGGGGTACCAAACTTCCAACATTTCAACAATAAAGATAATCACAAGTAATAGGCTTTACAACTACAAAAATAACAAGAATTTACTTTCACTCGCATGTTATGACCTGGCCACAACGTATGGGTACTCGTCTCCTCACCTATACATTGGATTTAGCAACAAAACAGGTAACAAGTAGTCAAACAATACCTATTCCCTCAAGCTAAGGTTAGACACAACACTTACCTCGAATTCACAGGCCACTTACTGCTCAAGCACAACTTTTCCTTTGGAATTGGGCTTCAACTCACTCGTATCTAATCATAATTATTTCAATATCATTAATTAATTCTAAAGGAACTAACTTTACTGAAAAATTATGGTTTTCCCAAGTTTTCTCAAAAAAAGTTAAAAACTGACCCCGGGCCCGCTTGGTTCAAACTCGAGGTTCGGACCAAATTCTGTTTACCCATTCACCCTCGAGCCTGAGTATGTATTTAGTTTCGAATTCGACCCCAATTCAAGGTCAAAATTTGATTTTTACAAAATTCTCTAATTCTACCCAAACCCCCAACTTCTACCATGAAAAACCTTAACTTTTGATTGAAAAGTGATGAAAAACAATGGGTAATTGAAAGAAAATAGTTAACGAATACTTACCTACGATTGTGGAAGAAAAAGCCTTGAGAAAATCGCCCTAGGTCTTCTACCCTTGTGAAAAATAAGAAGAAAAACGGTTGGAGTTCTAATGAATGTGAACTCACTTCCCGACCTCGCACCTGCGGGAGGGCTTCCGCTTCTGCGGAAAAGGAGCTGGGCAGCTTGGGCCGCACCTGCGACTGCAATACCGCTTCTACGGTCGTGCACCTGCGCAGAAGGGTCCGCACCTGCGGACGTAGGGGAACCCAGGCTTGTTTACACCTGAGGGCTTCCTCTCGCACCTACGGCTCAAGGCTCACAGGTGCGGGCACACCAGAACATCTATTACACCAGATTCTTTACAAGTTCAAAACATCCCGAAGCCTACCCGAAACTCACCCGAGCCCTTGGGGCTCTAAACCAAACATGCACACAAGTCTAAAAACATCATATGGACTTGCTCGTGCGATCAAATCACGAAAATAACATCTAAAACTACGAATTTAACCTCAAAACTCATGATTTTTTTCTCAAGAACACTTCAATTTCACTATTTCTCAACTAGACGTTTGAATCACGTCAAATGAACTCTAATTTCCACCGATTTTTACAGATAGGACTTAAATATCATAACAAACCTGTACCGGGCTCCGGAACCAAAATACGGACCCGATACCAATGAGTTCAAACATTAATTCATTTCTTTATTTCCATAAAAATTCAGCATAACAATTTTCTTCAAAAGTTAATTTCTAAAGTTAGGGACCTCGGAATTCAATTACAGGCATATGCCCAAGTCCCATATCTTACTACGGACCTCGCGGGATCGTCAGAACATGGATCCGGGTCCGCTTACTCAAAATGTTGAACAAAGTCAACTAAAACCAAAATTTAAATTCAAAAAATTATTATTTCTCATATTTTCACATAAAAAGCTTTTCGGTTTCACGTCTGGATTACGCACGCAAATCGAGGGAAATAAAATTAATTTTTTAAGGTTAATGAGCCTTGAATGGAGTCTTAATTTATAAGATGACCCTTTGGGTCATCACAATATCCACATCTAAAACAAACGTTCGTCCTCGAACGGACATAAAAAAATACTTGAACTGGCAAAGAAGTGGGGATATCTACTCTGCATATCCGACTCGGACTCCAAAGTAGCTGCCTCAATAGGATGACCTCTCCATTGTACTCGAACTGAAGGGTAACTCTTTGATCTACTCTGATGAACCTGCCGGTCTAAAATGGATACCGACTCTTCCTCATAAGTCAAATCTTTGTCCAATTGGACAGAGCTGAAATCTAACACGTGGGACGGGTCACCATGATATTTTTGGAGCATAGACACATGGAATACCAGATGAACTGGGGATAGCCCTGGAGGTGACGCAAGTCTATAAGCTACCTCCCCCACTCTCTCGAGAATATCAAATGGTCTGATATACCTAGGGCTCAACTTGCCCTTCTTCCCAAATCTCATGACACCCTTCATGGGCGATACCTGAAGTAATACGCTCTCTCCAACCATGAATGCCACATCACGAACCTTACGATCGGCGTAACTCTTTTTCCTAGACTAAGCTACACGAGGTCGATGATGTATAACCTTGACCTTATCTAAGGCCTCCTGAACTAAGTCTGTACCCAATAACCGAGCCTCTCCCGGCTCAAACCACCCAACTAACGATCTACACCGTCTAACATATAATGGCTCGTATGGAGGTATCTGAATGCTCAACTGATAACTATTATTGTAGGTAAACTCTGCTAATGGCAAGAATTGATCCCAAGAACCTCCAAAATCAATAATACATCAAGCGTGGAGCATATCTTCCAAGATCTGAATAGTACTCTCGGACTTTTCGTCCGTCTGAGGATAAAATGATATGCTCAACTCAACTCGTGTACCCAACTCTCGCTGAACTGCCTTCCAAAAGTGTGAGGTAAACTGCGTACCTCGATCAGAAATAATATACACGGGCACACCGTGAAGGCGAACAATCTCTCAAATATATATATCTGTCAACCACTCTCAAGTATAAGTACTTACCACTGGAATGAAATGTGTTGATTTAGTAAGCCTATCCACAATAACCCAAACAGCGTCGGACTTCCTCTAAGTCCGTGAGAGTCCAACAACGAGTCCATAGTGATACACTCCCACTTCCACTCGGGAATCTCTATATGCTGAAGTAAACCACCGGGTCTTTGATGCTCATATTTCACCTGTTGGCAATTCAAACAACGAGGCACATAAGCAATAATATCCTTTTTCATTCTTCTCCACCAATAGTGATGTCGCAATTCCTTGTTCATCTTGGCAGCACCCGGGTGAATAGAATACTTAGAACTGTGAGCCTCCTCAAGGATCAACTCACGAAGTCCATCAACATTAGGCACACATATACGACCCTCCTCAAAACACTGTCATCTCCAACTGTAACCTTCTTGGAAAAACCATGCCGAACGGTGTCCCTAAGGACCATCAAGTGCGGTTCATCATCCTGTCGATCTCTGATACGCTCGAATAAGGAAGATCGAGCAACTGTACAAGCTAGAACATGGCTGCGCGAAATGTCTAACCTCACGAACTGATTAGCCAACATCTGAATATCTAAAGCTAATGGTCTCTCACCAACTGGAATAAATGAAAGGATGCTCATACTTACTTCCTTCCTACTCAATGCATCGGCCACCACATTGGCCTTTCCTGGATGATACAATATAGTGACATCATAATCTTTCAATAACTCTAGTCATCTCCTCTGTCTCAAATTAAGATCCTTTTGCTTGAACAAGTACTGGAGGCTACGATGATCCGTGTAAACCTCACATGGCACGCCATAAAGATAGTGCCTCCATATTTTCAATGTGTGAACAATGGTGGCCAACTCCAAGACATGAACAGGATAATTCTTCTCATGAACTGTGAACTGCCGAGATGCCTTTGCTATCACCCTGCCATATTTTCAATGCGTGAACAATGGAGGCCAACTCCAAGTAATGAACAGGATAATTCTTCTCATGAACTTTCAACTACTGAGACACATATGCAATCACCCTGCCATCCTGCATCAATACTGCTGCAAGCCCAACACGGGAAGTATCACAATATACTGCAAAAGATCCTGAACCTGATGGTAACACCAACACCAATGCTGAAGTTAAGGATGTCTTGAGCTTCTGAAAGCTCACATCACACTCATCCAACCATTTAAATGGGGCACCCTTCTGAGTCAATCTTGTCATCGGGGCTTCTATAGACGAGAACCCCTCCACAAAACAACGGTAGTATCCCACCAAACCTAAGAAGCTCCTGATTTCCGTGGTTGAAGTGGGTCTACCTCAGTTCTTGAATGCCTCTATCTTCTTAGGATCTACCTGAATACCCCATGTTGATACGATGTGACCCAAGAAAGCTACTGAATCTAACAAGAATTCACACTTTGAAAATCTTGCATCCAACTGATTATCCCTCAAAGTCTGGAGTGCTATACGGAGGTTTGTTCATGCTCCTCCCAACTGCGGGAGTATATAAGAATATCATCAATGAACAAAATTACAACGGAATCCAGATAAGGCTTGAAACTTGGATTCATCAAATCCACAATGGCTGCTGGGGCGTTAGTGAAGACAAAAGACATCACAAAAAAATTCATAGTGCCCATACCTTGTCCGAAAGGCTGTCTTAGGAACATCGGACGCCCTAATCTTCAACTGATGGAAGATCGGTCTCAGATCAATTTTCAAAAACACACTGGTACCCTGAAGCTGATCAAATAAATCATCAATTCTTGGCAATTGATACTTATTTTTGATAGTAACCTTATTCAATTGCCGGTAATTTGAACACATTCTCATCGATCCATCCTTCTTCTTTACGAACAAAATCGGTGCACCCCAGGGCGAGACACTAGGCCTGATGAAACCCTTATCAAGCAGGTCTTACAACTATTTTTTCAATTCTTTTAATTCTGGTGTGGTCATCCAGTATGGGGGAATAGAAATAGGCTGAGTGCCCGGAGGCACATATACAAAAATCTATATCCCTGTCAGGTGGCATCCCCTGCAGGTCTGCAGGAAACACTTCGAGAAACTCCCGAACAATAGGCACTGACTCTATTGAAGAATTTCGGCATCAGAATCATTAATATGAGCCAAATAAGACAAACATCCCTTCTCAACCATGCGAAGAGCTTTGGCATAATAAATCACCTTGCTGGGAGAATGACCAGGAGTCCTTTTCCATTCTAATCGAGGCAATCCCGGAAAAGCTAAAGTAACTGTCTTGGCGTGACAGTCCAAGATGGCATAATAAGGTGACAACCAATCCATGCCCAATATGACATCAAAATTGACCATGTCAAGAAACAAAAGGTCTACACTAGTTTCAATACGCTCAATAACGACTACGCACGAACGATATACACGATCTACCACAATAGCATCCCCCACCAGCGTAGACACATAAACAGGGACACTCAGGGAGTCACGGGGAACAACCAAATACGAGGCAAAATAAGATGACACATAAGAATAAGTAGACCCCAGATCAAAAAAAACTGAAGCAGCTCTATTACAAACAAAAATGGTACTTGTGATAACTACATCGGAGGACTCCGTGGACCTGGCTGGAAATGCATATAATCGGGGTTGGGCCCCACCACCCTGAACTACATCATCGGGAGGACCCCTGACAGGTGGACCTCCACCTCTAACGGGATGGACTCCACCTATAGCATTCTCAACTCTACCTCTGGCTACCTGACCCCTACCCCTCGATGACTGGGCAGGCGGTGGTGCAACGGGTGCCGGAACTATAGCAGTAAAGTTTTGGTACTGAGAATTATCCGACGCATGAGGGAAATACCTAGAAATGTGCCTCGAGTCACCACAAGTATAACAAGACCTCGCCTGTCGAGACTACTTGTAGGAAAACTGACCATGTCGACTTGGATAACCCCTTTGAAAGTGCTGGAGAGGAAGTGCATCAATAGGGGCTGACTGATCAAAATAAGGCAAATGAGAGACACGACCACCTAAGGCCCCCTAGGACGTCTGAAGTGCTGAATTAAATGGACTGGAAGGATGGTCTCTGCCCTGAGTACTCCCACCTCTAGATGAGGCACCACTGAATCCACCAGAATGGTGAGGTCTCTTGTCTGACCCCTGACCTCTAATCCTAAGAACCGACTCAACTCTCCTAGCCACATTGGCCCAGTCCTGGAAGAAAATCTCAGCCCTCGTCTCTTTGGCCATCTGTAATCTGATGGGCTGAGAAAGGCCCTCAGTAAATCTCCTAACTCTCTCTCTCTCTCTCTCTCTCTCTCTCCCTCTCAGTGGGTAATAAAAGAATAGCATGCCGAGCCAAATCCACAAAGTGGTTCTCATACTGGGTAATTATCATGCTGCCCTACTGAAGACGGACAAACGAATGACGCTTCTCTTCTCTAGTAGTAATAGGCAAAACGTTCTCCAAAAAGAGGTGAGAAAACTGATCCCAAGTCAGAGCAGGTGACTCAGCTGGTCTAGTCAACATATAATCCCTCCACCATTTCTTGGCAGAACCAATCATCTGAAACGCGGCGAAGTTAACCCCACTGGTCTCCAAAATACCCATATTACGAAGAACCTCAGGACAGCTGTCCTGATATTCCTGTGGATCCTCTGAAGGGGAAAGGGAAATCTTGATGAACCTGTCCAGTCTCCACAAAGCATCGGAAGCCATAGCTGCCCCATCAGTAATTGGGGCTGCAACAACTGTCTGAACTAACCCAACTGGGTTGGCTTCTGGGGTATGGATCTGAGGAGTATTCTGATCAGGAGTGTGGGTGGCAGGAGTCTGGACCCCTCCTCCAGCCTGAGATACAGGTGCTGCATAAGGCCCACTAATCGGACCAAAGTATCCTAAAATACCGGGGTAGCAATGAACAACTCTGGGACCTGAACTGGTCTAGTTGGAACGGTCTGAGCTGGAGCCCCTTCATCAATCTCAACCTGGGGCTCCGCAGCTAGGGCTGTAGTATGAGCAACAGACTGAGTCCTGCCCCTGCCTCGGCCTCTGACGTGGCCTCGGCCTTTGCCCCTAATAGAAGTTGTTGATGCTGCTGGAGGACCGGATTGTTTTGTCAACGGAAGAGGAAGCACGTTTTCTCACCATCTGCGAGAGAATAGAAGAGTTCAATCATTATTTGTTTTTTGAGATATCAGGAATCGCACGACAGAGTAGAAATTTAAGAAGTTTAGCCTTTGAGAGATAACTAGAGACGTCTTTTTAACCGATCCCTCAGACTCTATTAAGATTGTTCGTGAATTGAGAGACCTAGGAAATCTAGAGCTCTGATACCAACTTGTCACGATCCAAATTCCCAACCCACGGGATCGTGATGGCGCCTAACACCACACTTTCTAGGCAAGCCAATGTTAGAACTTAACTAACCATTTTCTTTTAACAATTTCCTTAAACATGGATAACAATTCAAAAAATGAAATGAATATTGAATCTAACATTTCCCAATAAATAACTTCATGAATAATAACCTAATAAATAAATCGGACCACGAACTAAATATATACTATATAACTACCCAGGGTTTGGTGTCACAATTCACGAACTACTAAAAAGTACTACAAATAAATGTGCTGAAAAAAATATGTCTCTATTTTGAATGAAATAAAACAGTATCTAAATAAATAAGGGAAAACTCCAGGAATCTGCGAACATCAGCAGCTCTACCTCGTGTCTCCGTATAAAACTCAACTATGCTCAAAGAATCAGCTCTGGCCGGTACCTGGATCTGCACAAGAAGTGTAGAGTGCAATATCAGTACAAACGACCTCGTGTACTGAGTAAGTTCCGAGCCTAACCTCGGTGAAGTAGTGATGAGGCTAGGACAGGACACCACATAAAACCTGGACATGTATAAACATACTAGCAGCAATAATAGCAATTAAATAGTTAACATTATATCCAATAATGGGAAGGGATCATGATACGATGAATTTAACATAAGGAGTGAGAAAAAAAACAAGACAACAATAAACAGTAATCAACAATAATTTAAAGCAACAAGAATAGAAAAGGAACTCGCACGACACCATCCTTCGTGCTTTTACTCTCATCCTCCCCATATCATAAATAATCATACACGACATCATCTTTCGTGCTTTTACTCTCACAATGTATTTCATTCAGGCATGGCATCACCCTTCGTGCTTTTACTATCACAATGTATTTCATTCAGGCACGACATCATCCTTCGTGCTTTACACTTTTCCTCACAATAGAATATATTTGGATCATGCACGGCATAACCCTTCGTGATTTACACTCCTCCTTAACAATCACATAATCATTAACAACATACAAAGCGGGATTTTGCAGGAAATCGATATTTCATCATAGTTTCTATTTTCATTTATCATTTCAATCTCAATTCAATATTCATAATATTATCTATCATGGTGGAACAGGGTACCAAACTTCCTACATTTCAACAACAACGATAATCACAAATAATAGGCTTTACAACAACAAAAATAACAAGAATTTACTTTCTCTCGCATGTTATGATCTGGCCACAACGTATAGGTACTCATCACCTAACATATACATTTGATTTAGCAATAAAACAGGTAACAAGTAGTCACACAATACCTATTCCCTCAAGCTAAGGTTAGACACAACACTTACCTCGAATTCACATGCCACTCACTGCTCAAGCACAAGTTTTCCTTTGGAATTGGGCTTCAACTCACTCGTATCTAATCATAATTAGTTCAATATAATTAATTAGTGCCAAAAGAACTAACTTTGCTGAAAAATTATGATTTTCCTAAGTTTTCTCAAAAAGAGTTAAAAATCGACCCCGGGCCCCCTTGGTTCAAACTCGGGGTTTGGACAAAATTCTGTTTACCCATTCACCTCCGAGTCTGAGTATGTAATTAGTTTCAAAATCTGACCCCAATTCAAGGTCAAAAATTGATTTTTTACAAAATTCACTAATTCTACCCAAACCCCCAATTTCTATCATGAAAACCCTTGATTTTTGATTGAAAAGTGATGAAAAACAGTGGGTAATTGAAAGATAATAGTTAATGAACACTTACCTATGATTGTGGAAGAAAAAGCCTTGAGAAAATCGCCCTAGGTCTTCTACCCTTGTGAAAAATAAGAAGAAAAATGGGTGGAGTTCTAATTAATGTGAACTCACTGCCCGGCCCTCGCACCTGCGGTGCTTGCATCACACATGCACTTGCGCACGTGCGGGAGGGCTTCCGCTTCTGCGAAAAAGGAGCTGTGCAGCTTGGATCGCACCTACGACTGCAATATCGCTTCGGCGGTCACATACCTGCGCAAAAGGGTTCGCACTTGCGGACGTAGGGGAACCCAGGCTTGGTCGCACCTGCGGGCTTCCGCTCGCACCTACGACTAGAGACTCGCTGGTGCGGGCAGACTAGAACAGCTATTACACCAGATCTTTTACAAGTTCAAAACATCCTGAAGCCTACAGGAAACTCACCCGAGCCCTCGGGGATCTAAACCAAACATGCACGCAAGTTAAAAACATCATACGGAATTGCTCGTGCGATCAAATCACAAAAATTACATATAAAACTACGAATTTAACCTCAAAACTCATGATTTGTTTCTCAATAATACTTCAATTTCACTATTTCTCAATCGGACATCCGAATCACGTCAAATGAACTCCGATTTACACTAATTTTCCCAGATAGGACATAAATATCATAACAAACCTGTTCCGGGTTCCAGAACAAAAATATGGGCCAGATACTAATGAGTTCAAAAATTAATTCATTTCTTTATTTCCTTAAAAATCCAGCATAACAATTATCTTCAAAGATTGATTTCCAAAGCTAGGGACCTCGGAATTCAATTCCAGGCATACGCCCAAGTCCCATATTTTACTGCGGACCTCTTGAGATCATCGGAGGACAGATTCAGGTCCGTTTACTCAAAATGTTGAACAAATTCAACTAAAACCATATTTTAAATTCCAAAAATTATTATTTCTCATATTTTCACATAGAAAGATTTTCGGTTCCACGCCTAGACTGCGCACGCAAATGGAGGTAAATAAAATTAATCTTTTTAAGTCTAATGAACCTAGAATGGAGTCTTAATTTATAATATGACCATTTGGGTCATCACAGCATATCGACACCCATTGGCTTGCCTAGCAAGTGAAATTTTAGGCGCCATCACGGTCCTGAAGGTTGAAATTCCGGGTCTTGACAAGTTGGTGATATTTTATACGTCAATACCACACAATAAGGGGGTGATTTGTGCGGTGTCCAATTTTTGAGTGTTGTCTCAATAGAAGAACTTGGTTCTTCTTGGTATTCCAACTTCTACTGGTGCGGAATAATAAATTCAGTAAAGTAAAAATACAGAGATTTTTTCGTGGAAAACACCTGGCTCAAACGGTGAAAAAACCACGACCTACTCCTCAGTAGGATTTTACCAAACTCTTCACTACAACTCTGAGCCAAACATCATTTACAAAATAAACTCTTTTGTAAATCGAGGACTAACCCTAACACCTTTGTACCAAACTAGCATCTAGCTAATTGCGACAAGCTTCAAGTTAACTCTAACTTGAACAGTGTGTACCTATTACAATTGCTTCTAATAAAGCTGAAAGATACAACATTAAATCACCTACTACAACCAACTAGACTCGAAAGACAAACAAATGGAACTGGTTCTTCTAGCTAGTCAGTAGCCTTTGTGTCGCACAAGGATTCTACTTGCAAAATTTCTCTGGTAATTTTGCCTTCAGTTCTTGCTTCAATTCTTTCTTTGTGTGAATGATTCTTCAGTAGGAATACTTCAACATTATATAGCGCCAGAAGTTGAGATGTTATTGTTTAGTTCTAATGTAACTCTTCCTTCGTGGAAGAGTTTGTATTTATCTCAACTTCCTTCCTTTATTTCCGTCCTTTCTGAACTCGAACTCTAACCCCTTATCAATTTGCAACATTTTCGCATTAGGAGACAATCTTAGTTCATGCATAATTCACATATCACATTTATTCTTGTGCATGTACGGTTCTTGTGCCAATTGGTTCGTTCGAGATGTTTGCCCTGATGGACATGGTTCAACTGGGTAGGCATTTATCAATCTTCAAAACCATGCAGTGACTTGGGTCAACAAATTCCCCCTTTTTGATGATGACAAACTCTGTGCTCAACCCTGTATAAGTTTCAAACTCTTTGTATGGTTTTAAGAATTTATCATGGAGAGGCTAGGTTCATTAGGTTATAAATATCACAACTTTTTGAAATTTTGAAAAAGCACATATTTTCCCCCTTTTGGCATCATCGAAATGTTGCAAAATGATAAACTTACCAGAGTTGTTAACAATTACTCATGGCCATTGAGGTAACTGCAGGTGCAAACATGATTTGTCATCAAAAGAAACCAATAAATGTAAGCTATCTAAGAAACTAAAGACAAGTCAATAACAAAAATAGCAGAATTCATTGATTAGAACGCAATTCAAGCACCATACAAAAAAAACTAAAGCAGTCACTACCATGAGCAAAAACAACAAAAACAGAAATAGAACAAAACCCGAACTGGGCAATGAGAGGTTTTTGGTAGCTCTAGAATTCCTAAAGTTGGGAAGGGCAGATGAGGTTGGGGTCTTCGCTTGAAGGAGAGAAAGCATTTGTTGTATAACACCATCATTTTTCTCCTTCTCCTTGGCTACTTCAGATCTGAGAGCATCCCGCTCAGATTTAACCTCATGAAGGCGAGAATTCAATCGAAGGATCTCTGCATCCTTTATCTCTCCTTCCTGCACCAATGACCTGACTTTGCTATTGACTGGCTGCTTCCTAGATGAACCAGGTTCATCCTCAGGAACATTGACAATGTAATCACATGTCAGCAAAGTGTTCTTCCCAAAATAATCCTTAGCAGTAGTCATCTCAGCGTTCTTCATAGGAACCTCGAAGTGGGCAAGCACAACTGTCAGAATAAAGCCATAAGGAATATCATGTGCTTTGGTTCCATTTGCAACTCTGTCCAAGAGCTGAATGATGAAAGCTGTCCAGTTAATCTGTTTTCCCCTGTACAGGCACTCCATAAGTGTTAAGTCCATGTAACTGGCGATGTGCCTACGCTCTTGTCTTGGCAGCAGAAACTTGATCACAAATTCGAAGAGTAGCTTGTTCTGGGGCTTCATTTCACTTTTGAACACTGGCCTAGGCTCAAGTTCCTTCTCATTTTCAGAAAAGAATCTGGTGATGTTGAGATTTGAGGCCATTCCATCGAGACTAGGCCATCTTTGCCTAGTGTAATCATCATAGCTCTCAGGAGGGATATTCAGAATCTTTCCCAGCTCCTTTGCATCAAATGTGATCTGAATCCCCTTGACTGTGGAGGTTACCCTTCCATCCTTCACACTTGCATTGGCCATAAAATCCACCAGTTCATTCCTTGCCAGCCTTCCTTCCGGGTGAAGGACCATGTCCTTCCATCCCTACACATCCAGTGCATTCAACAAAAAGATCATTCCTGATTCTTCCAGACCTCTCACTAGCTTTCCTTTAAGAATAGTACACTTGCCAAACATGGTGAGTTTGTCAAATTGCTCACCAGAGATTTCCTCTTATCCTCCACTCCATTCTCTTTCTTCTTCTTCTTCTTCTTCTTCAACAACCTTCACTTTCTTGGCCTTGGACCTGGTCCTTTTAGCAGTGCTTGAGGGTGTGGCAGACATAGAAGCTGACTTCTTTGAGGAATCCTTATCATTCTTGGGCTTGGGTGTCTCAACCACAACTGGAGTCGGCTGCTTCTCTTGATGGACCAGGTCCATCGTCTCATCATCAACAATAACAGCCTAAATAGGCTCTCATACTTTTGCCTTTCGCTTTGCAGCTTTCCTTTTCTTTCTCTCTCTCAGAGCCCTTTCTAACTTGTCTTCTCCTTGTCGAACAACACTTCTTGTAGCACGAACCTTTGGGGCAGGAGCATCAGCAGATATAGAAACTTTTATTTTCTTTGGTGGAATTTGGGTAGTAACCTTCTTTGATTTTGAAGTTCTTTTCCTTTTGGGATTGTAGGACTCCCCCAGCTTCCTCAGCATCTCAGCCAATGCCTCCTCGATAGATGAACCGGGTTCATCTGTTGATTCTTGTAGGCTCTCTAAATATGTTGCTTCTTCCCCAGCAACACTTCCCCCTAAATCTGTGACTCCTTCTTCATTAATCATAGGAGCGGGGCCATAAGTAGCCAACGTGGCACCGTCCTCCCTAGATCCCCTTACAAAACCTCCTTCTCCCTCTCTCTCCAGATTTTTTCCCAGTTTTCTTTGCCTATCCAGCGTTTCTACATCAACAACTGACCCAACCAACACAAACCTGTTTTCAGTAGTAGCAGTTTCAGATTCAACTTCTAGATTACCTTGCTCAGAACTGGATGAACCTGGTGCTTCATCCTCATTAGCGGATTTGAATGATTCACTTAAAGATTCAGACTCATGAACCTCGCTGGCTTTAAGAATTTCCTCCAAGAATCTTGCACGAGATCCAGAAGCAACTGATTTTCTGGCCAAAACTTTTACTCTTCATGCCCTGGGGGCTGGAGTAGGGTTAGGTGTGGGTTCAGGACTTGTTTCAAGAACTAGAGGGGTTTGGGGGGATGAAGATTTGTTTTGTGAATGTGAACTGTAAACTGAAGGAGAATTAGGACTGGAATTTTCTTCCCATGATCAGAGTTTGTGTAGGAAGATGAAGCAGGGGGTGGTGAATACATTGTTATGAATAATTTTGGAAGTAAAGAGACGATCAGTTTTGGTTAGAGAAGAATAGAGAACTTTGTTTGACTTATTGATGTTATGAAGAGGGGAAGTAATGATGGCCCTTTTATAAGATGTGGCTATAAATTTTATAACGGGCAGAATATTTACTCAAGTGGGAGTCTAATAGATGTAGGAGTTTCATTGATTAGACAGTTAAGAATCCCCTAACTCTAGGCTAATTAAGTAGCGATGGGACTTCTTGGAACGAGTTCATTTAGGGATACGTACAAAGAATTTGAAATGAACCAAATATAGATAAAGTCTTGCTCATGTGTGATTGTAATTAATTCAATAATTGTATGGAGATGAGCACGTATCTTGTCAGTCAGATGAACCAGGTTCATCGTGTTAAAGTCTTTTATTTGCCTCAATTTACAAAGATAGAAAAACATCATTAGCAACCAGGGAATCATATTAATATATGGCAAGAGAGTATGACAGTAAAGTCATGATACTGAGCAATGATTAGTCTGGTTGATGATCTATGTTAGTGTTTCTAGCCAAGAAATATTTGTTTTTCATTTTTTTCATTTTTTTTTGTTTTTCAGTTAGGTGATCTTAATCATCCCTAATTCAAGTCGGTTTCTCTCAAAATGCTCCCTACTTAGTGCTTTGGTAAAGATATCTGCAATTTGTTGGTCAGCAGCACAAAATTTGATTGAGGTCATTCCTTTTTCATAGTTATCCCTTAGGAAATGGTGTCTAACATCTATGTGCTTAGTTATTTTATGATGAACCGGGTTCTTCGTCATACTAATTGCATTACTGCTGTCACAGAAAATAGGAATGCATCCAACCTCTATACCAAAGTCCATGAGTTGTTGCTTTATCCATAGCAATTGAGCACAACATGAGGCTGCAGCCACATATTCAGCCTTAGCAGTAGACGAGGCTACTGAATTTTGTTTCTTGGTGGCCCAAGACACAAGGCAGGAGCCAAAAAAGTGAGCCATGTCTGAAGTACTTTTCTTGTCAACTAGGAAACCTGCATAATCAGCATCAGCATATCCTACAAGGTTGAAACTACTACCTTTAGGCTACCAAAGGCACAAATCAGTGGTGCCTTTCAGATATCTCAAAATTCTCTTCACTGCAGTTAGGTTGGACTCCTTTGGATTTTCCTGAAACCTAGCACACAGTCATACACTGAACACAATATCAGATCTGCTGGCAGTGAGATATAATAGAGACCCAATCATCCCTCTGTATTGTTTCTGATCAACGGATGAACAAGGTTCATCCACATTTAATTTTGTAGTTGTGGCTATAGGGGTGTTTATTTCCTTTGAGTCTTCCATTTTAAATATCTTGAGCAATTCTTTCACATACTTTTGTTGATGGATCAATGTTCCATTTGAGTTTTGCTTGATTTGCAAGCCTAAGAAGAAGTTTAGCTCACCCATCATACTCATCTCAAACTCACTCCCCATAAGTATAGCAAATTCCTTACTCAATTTTTCAGAAGTCGACCCAAATATGATACCATCCACATATATTTGCACAACCAGGAGTTCTTTACCCTTTTCCTTTAAGAACAAGGTGCTATCAATTTTACCTCGTTTGTATCCATGTTCTAGTAGGAATTTTGCTAGACGCTCATACCATGATCTTGGTGCTTGTTTGAGACCATAAATAGCCTTGTGAAGTTTGTATACATTGTCAGGTGACTCCTTGCTTGCAAAACCTGGAGGTTGTTTGACAAATACATCTTCCTTCAGATAGCCATTGAGGAAGGCACTCTTAACATCCATCTGATGGAGAGTGAATTCCATGTGTGCAGCAAATTCCATAAGAAGTCTGATTGCCTCCAGTCTTTCCACAGGGGCAAAGGTCTCATCATAGTCAATTCTCTCTTCTGACTATATCATTGAACAACTAGTCTAGCCTTGTTTCTTATAACAGTTCCATCCTCATGGAGCTTGTTCCTGAAGACCCACTTTGTGCCAATCACTGATCTGTCTAGTGGTCTGGGTACCAAGTGCCACACTTGACTTCTTTAGAACCGATTCAGCTCTTCTTGCATGGCCATTACCCAGTCAGCATCCTGTAGGGCTTCACCAATGTTCTTTGGTTCAATCAAGGATAGAAAGGCATCAAACGCCCACAGATTTTTCAAAGAGGTACCTATTTTGATTCCAGATGTCAGATCTGTTATGATGCTCTCAAGAGGGTGAGAACTCGGATATCTATGTGGTTTGAGAACCAACTGTTCAATTCTGGATAGTACCATGGTGTCTTGTTGTTGTGGAACAGGATCAGGGCCAAGGTTCACATGTTGAGTTCCCCCTATCATGTTGCTTGGGTAGTTGGACCTAGTCCGTCACCTGTTCCATCTTCCATGTTTGCTTCAATGTTTTCACTACTTCTCACCATTCCAAGCTCCTCGTCTTCTAGTTCCTGTCTCTCAACAAGAGTGTTAGTTTCATCAAAGACAACATGTACACTTTCTTCTACACACATAGTTCTTTTATTATACACTTTATAAGCTTTGCTATATGATGAATATCCCAAGAATACTCCCTCATCACTTCTGGGATCAAATTTTCCTAGAGGATCTTTGCCATTATTGTGCACAAAGCACTTGCGTCCGAAATCCCTAAGGTGGGATATGTTGGGCTTTCTCCCTTTAAGTAATTCTCTACCAGAGGCCTAGTCATGCATCTATTTATTATGTAGCATGTAGTGTTTATTGCTTCTGCCCAGAAGCTATGGGGTAGTTTGCTAGAAAGAAGCATGGTTCTTGCTATATCTTTAATAGTTCTATTCTTTATTTCAACAATCCCATTTTGTTATGGGGTTCTAGGGGCAGAAAAATTGTGATTGATACCATGTTCATCACAGAACTCAGCAAACATTGCATTCTCAAATTCAGTACCATGATCAGATCTTATTGATGCTAGTTGATTTCCTAACTGATTTTGAATTTTCTTAACAAATGAGGTGAACATATAAAATTCTTCATCCTTAGATGTCAGAAATAAGGTCCAAGTGAACCTTGAATAGTCATCAACTAGCACCATTACATATTTCTTACCACCTCTGCTCAGAGTTCTCATAGGACCACATAGGTCCATATGAACCAGTTCCAACGTCCTAGTGGTACTGACCATTTTCTTACTTTTGAAAGAAGATCTTACTTGCTTCCCCCTTGCACATGCCTCACAAACTTTGTCTTCCTTGAACTTAATGTTAGGAATCCCTACCACTAAGTCTTTAGAGACTAGTTTGTTTAGCTGATTTAGACTTGCGTGACCAAGTCTTTTGTGCCACAGGAGGGGATCACTGTCCAACACACTTAGGCAAGTGAGTTCATTTTCAGACAGTGTGGACAAGTCTATGACATAGATGTTATTCATTCTTTTTCCCTGCAAAACAATCTTGTCAGTAAGCAGGTTAATCACAAAACATTTTGTGGAAGTAAAGGCAACTAGGTTACCACTGTCACAGAGTTGTGACACACTGATCAGGCTATATTTCAAGCCATCTATCAGGTACACATGTTCAATGGAATGTGTGTCATCCTTACCTATCTTAGCAACCCCAATAATTTCACCTTTCTTTCCATTTCCAAAGGAGACATTTCCTCCTTTGAGGCTTATAAGTGAAAGGAATTGTTCCATGTTCCCTGTCATATGCTTTGAGCAGCCATTATCCAAATACCAAATTTGGCTGCCTTCTCTCACTTGAACCTACAAAAAGAAATCAGGGGTTAGTTTTAAAAACCCAAACTAGTTTGGGTCCTTTTCTATGAGAGAATGGATGAATCAAGCTTTTTCTGGCCCAATTTGGTAGCCAGTTTTTCTTTTTAACAAAACTCTCATTTCTTCGATTGGCCTACCTTTTTGCAGTACACTCAATTTTGTAGTGGCCAGTCTTACTACAGTGGGTGTAGATTTTATTCTCAAGGAGAGTGAGATACTTGCTTTTGGGATACCACTTGGGCAATTGACTCCCAAAGCCAATCCCTCTCCTGTTGCTACTATGATTCTCTTGAAGCCATGTCAAGGCATCAGAGGATTTATTCCATTTACAAGTTCGATCTAATTCATGTTTGACTTTGCCAAGTTCTTCTTTAAGAGTTCTTATCTGTTCATCCTTGGCATACATCTTATCTTTTAGTTTTCCCACATTTTCTTCTAACATTATATGAGAATTATCAACAACCTTTTTACTGGATCCTAGCATTAGCTTTAAGTTTTCAGATTTTAGTTCTAGAATCTCAGTTTCAAGTGGATGAACCTGGTTCAACAAGACAATGTTTTTCTTTTCAGATTCACTTACTCTAGTTTCCAGGTTCATGCATTTTGCTTTTAGTATTTCACATTCTTTAGAGAGTTGTTCCTTCTCTTCGGTTGTTTCTTCGGAATTATCCATAAAATCAAGTAGCAACTCAGAGAGTTTTTCCTTAGATATGAACTTTATTTTATTTTTAAGATGGGAGATACTTACCTCTGGTTCTTCATGTGAATCCTCATCGGATTCTCCAATTGCCATGAGCGCCTGATCTTCATTCTCACCATCTTTTGATTCTTCATCTAAACTTTCCCCCCAAGCAGCAACCATAGCTTTTGTTGTGGTTTTCTTGGGTTGGACCAGTTACTTCGTCCAGTTCCTTCTTTCATATCTATCCTTTTTCCATTCCACTTCCCACTAAGGATAGTTATTGATAAGGTGGTCAGTCTTTCCACACTTGTAGCATCCCTCGTTGGTTGGCTTTTCTGGAGCTTTTGCTTTGTTGTAATTTCCTCCTCTAGAGATGCCCTTCTTCCTTATTAGAAAGTTTCTGAATTCTTTGGTAACCATGGCCATCTCATCTTCCTCAATATCTACTCCCTCAGTGAATCTCAGTGCTAGAATCCTCTCCTACTTTGGACCATCCATCTTCATTGTCTGCCTTCTAAGTTCATAGGCAGTAAGGTTTCTAATTAATTCATCCAATCTGAGGGTTGCCATATTTTTTGATTCCTGGATAGCAGTGATTTTGCTTTCCTAGGAGATTGGTAAGACCCTTGTCAGTATCTTCTCTACCCTGTCCTCTTCAAGAATGACTCTACCAAGAGACTTAAGTTCATTTGTCAAAGTTGTGAAGTGTTTATAAGAGTTTAAGTGTTTCCCAGTTGGAATAGAAGTCTCCTACACATTTAGGGTTTATCCCAAACATATAAATAGACCTAAAAACACAACTTGAAGAGAGAGGAAGCCATTGAAGAGAAGTCAAACATCGATTTGTACAGCTTTTATTCATTACTTTATAGTTTAATTATGCAAGTTATTTTGGATTTGATTCTTATGAACATGTTTAGCTAATTTCTTTAATCTAGGGTTTTGGTGGAACCCGTTGGGGGATGAACTTATTGTGTTATTAATATAGTTCTGATTGGTTGATTAATCTCTATTTGTTCAACTACGTTCTTGTTGTAGTTAATTGAATGGCCATCAATTAG
>ML393487.1:2523-39412 GCA_005239525.1 Nicotiana knightiana
GGAAGATATCAGCTGTTTTTCAGAGTAGAGAGCTCGTGAATATTTTAGGGTTTTTATTTCTTTAGCTTTATTCTTGCATTTTTAACATTGAAAACTTCAATTTCATTGTTAGGAATCAATTAAATGGGTTATTCTTTTTCTCTATCATTGTTCTCATCTTTGATTATGAGTAGCTAGACCCGTTAGCTAGGGTTGTGGCTCAACCCTAGTGTGGATATATAATGGGGTTTTGAAATTAAGGTTGGGAAATTAATGGGTGTTGGTTATTTAGGTTATTTCAAGATTTTATTGCTATAATTTGTGGTTGCAAACACTAATTAACCTTTTCATGACTTGGGTCTTTCTTGAGAAAGAAGACTTGAGTCTAGAAATTAGCCTAATAGGAAATTAGGGCATTATCAAGAGATTGGTAGTCCCAATCAAAGGGGTTAAACCCAGAAATGGTAAAACCCTACTTGAGCCCTAGTTAACGGGTTAAACCTCGAGAGAGTAACACCCTACCTAAGCCTATATTGCTTGATTATTGGGCACCTAATTGGACTCGAGAGAGGCAATTAGGGTATAATCACTCAAACTACCGAGAGGTATAGAGTGAGAACCTTCGTGCTTTGGTTATAGCTATATCCCTAGCAAATTCCCCGATCTTAGAATTGAATCCCTTTGTGTATCCACCTACACCACAGTCATGACCCTAGTGCCTTTATCAACATTAGAAAACAACAACAAAACAAAACAAAGTTAATCGTGAATTAGCTTACAAACAATAGAATACATTTAGAATAGTTCAACACCAACCAATGTTAAGAAGTGCAATTAGAAACACTCGACCCTTCTAGATCACTGATACACTCTCTCCCATCAATAGGCTCCCTGTGGATTCGATCCCGACCATTCGGGTAAAAGCTACACGACCTTTGCCTTCATACTTATATAGTAGTGTGGGTGCAGTTGCTATCAGATATGAAGTGATATGTTATAACAGGACTGAATATCTGACATCAAATAATCACAAAATGAGACAGTAATATACGACCACTCGGGTCTCAGCATTTTCGACGTGAAGCCTAGCATTTATACTTAACATGATTTCTAACAGGTTCACAATTATCACATTATTAAAGCACATATATCATCAAGGAATAATCACTAAGCGGGGCCATGGGATAATCCAAGCCACAAATACACGCCCTCACGCCCGTCACTTGTCATGTGCGTCACCTCAACAAAAGTCATAAATCATATAGCTCGGGGTTTCGAACCCTCAAAACCAAGTTTGGAAATGTTACTTACCTCAAAACCGGCTAAAATACTATTTCGCAGTGCCTTTGCCTCTAAATCCGGCCTCTGAATGCTCCAAATCTACCAAGTTCAGATTTTTATCATCAAATTATGCTTAAGGAGTGAATCCCAATCGAAAAATATCAATTTACCTCAAAAACCCGAATTTGGTCAAAACCCGCCCCCCAGGCCCGCATTCCGAAACTCAGAAAGTTTTCTACAAAACTGTTCTTCATCATATCACGAGTCCGTATATATAAAGAACACTAAATCGGAGTTCGTTTGACCCCTCAAATCGACCCTTAAAGGTCTCATAATCTCAAACCCAAAAATCCAAATTTTCTACTGATTTTCCATGAATTTACACTGGTTTTATGTTCTATAATCATCCATGATCGAGTTTTAATAATCAAAACACTTACCTCTATGAAGAACAAAGATTTCCCTCTTCAAAATTCATCCCCAAAGCTCTTTCCCGTATAACAATGGTGTAAAATAAGGTTTAAGTCGCGGAAGGGTTTTAATTTATACCTTCTGCCCAGGTGTTCCGCACCTGCGGCCCCTAACTCGCACCTGCGGTCAAAACAACCACACCTATGGTCAAAACAACCGCACCTGCGACTTTTCATTAAACGTCCCAACTCCGCACCTGCGATCGACCTCCCGCACCTGCGGCCTTGCAGGTGCGGCAACTTACTCGCACCTGCGGAAACTTCTCACCAAGCCAATCTTCCGCACCTGCGGTGCCACGTCCGCTCCTGCGGAACCGCACCTGCGACTCCTCATCCGCAAGTGCGAAAGCACCAGCAACTTCAGCAACAACAATTATGCTCCAAACTCCCTGTTAACCACCCGAAACCATCCCGAGCCCCTCGGGAACCCAACCAAATTTACCAACACATCATAAATGATTATTCAAACTTAGTTGCACTCTCAAAACACCAAAAACTAACATCAAAACACCAAATTTACATCGAATTCAAGCCTAAGAACTTAGAAATTTCTAAAATCCACCAACGATACCGAAACTATCCAAAACAACTTCGATTGACCTGAAATTTTGCAGACATATCCTAAATGACATTACGAACCTGTTCCAGCTTTCAGAATTCCATTCCGACCCCGATAGCCTATTCTCCACTGCCGACCGGAAATCACCAAAAACTAACTTTTGCCAATTCAAGCCTAATTCTACACCGGACATCACAAAAATATTCTAAAGACACTCCTAAGTCCCAAATCACCTAACGAAGCTATCCAAACAATAAAATCCGTATTTCGAGGTCGTTTCCCAATAAGTAAAATCTCAGTTGACTTTTCCAACTTTAAGGCTATTTTTAAGGACTAAGTGACTAAACTCTCACTACAACCATTCCGATTTCAAACCTACCCACTCTAACACATCAATAAAAGTATAACCAACTTATGACCAGTAAAAAATAGCAATAAAATGCAATTTTTACGTAACGACAGACCGGGTCGTTACAGTGGGTCCTGACATCAATGTACAACAATAGCCACCGATGTGTGATTCCAACGGCCGAATCTTGGTCAAACCTGTAGCTATTTTGGGGAGAAGAAATGTGAAGGTTAATAATGCAACAGGTGTCAAGGTACTGGTGCAGTTGGCAAATCTTGATCCAATGGAGGCATCTTGGGAGGATTGAGGCTATATCAAAAGTCAATTTTTGTATTTTAATGTTGAGCTTCGACCTTGAGGACAAGGTCTGTTTCCGGGGAGGGGGATATTGTAATGAATAAGGGTTTGATAAGGGAAAGTAGTCACAGAATTAGGAAAGTGGTGATGTAAAAGAAGGTAGTTGAAGCTAGTTGTAGTAAGGGACACGTGGTAGATTATTAGAGTTAAAAGGTTACAGCTGGGAGATAAATATAATAGTTGAATGGTGGAGATAAAGGAAGATTCATGAAGATCAAGGGCCAGGAATAATTCCCACTCTGACTAAATACCGTTAGTGGCATTGGGTTAGGCAGTTATGATGTGGTAATTTCCAACCTCCTCTTTGTCTCTCTTTGGTTATTTCTTCTCCACTCTTTCATCTCTTTCTTCTCTCACACTTTCTATTCTTTTTCAGGTATAATTCGCCATGGAAGTTGTTAGGTTGAGCTTGTGAGCTTAGTATTACACTTTTATAATTTCTAGCTAAAGTCTGAGTAGTAACAGTCTTCCTAGAGTTGTTTCCTTTACATTTTAGTACATTATAACTTGGTATCAGAGTGTTGATCTAGCTAGAATAACGATAACATAAATACGATAAAAACTACTAAAGATTTGGTTAAAAAATTTGATTCTCAGCTGCGGAATTACCTAGAGACAAATGATCCAAGTATGGATGAGTTGGGAAAGAAGTTGGACTTGTTAATGGAGCACACACTTCCCACTCAGGAAAAAATTCTAGGAAGTGGGCCCAGAAACAATTTTCAATTGGATGTCTCAGGTGGTAGATCACATAGATGAGATCACTATGAGGTGAACAGGAACCAGTGAAGCTATCATCACGCAAGGTTTGAGTTTCCCTTCTTCGATGTAGTCGACCCTTGTTCATGAATGAGAAAAAGGGGGAGGTACTTCCACTATAATCAAATCCATGATCAGGATGAAAAGCTGGAGATTGCAGTCCTTCATTTGAAGGGTAAGGCTGAGTCCTAGTTCTTTTTCTATCATATTAGCAATGGCACAATTAAATGGAATGAATTCACTGATGAAATCTGTAAAATGTTCGAAGGTGTTGCTAATAGTAAATTCAATCTAATTGGAGAATTCAAGAATATTGAACAAAAGGGTACAATAGACGAGTATTTGGAGAAATTTGAGGACCTAAAAGCATGGGTTCTCATTAGACCACTATACCAGAAGATTTTTTCTTAGAGTTTTTTTTTGTAAGAGTTCGCAAGGAGGAAACCCGACATACAGTGAAGATGCTTAACCCTTACTCTCTGAGTCAAGTTGTACATAAGGCTAAACATCAGGAGAAACTATTACAAACACAGGTTAAGAAGGATAAATGGCAGGGTAATAAAAGCTTCGGTACATGGCTGATACAGGCAGTGGGGGATACACTAGAGGGAATCGGGTGCCAGGCCACCTGTGAACTTGACTAACAAGTTGTTTGAATCAAGGAAAGAACAAGGAATGTGTTATAAGTGTGGGAAAATGTATTTCCATGAACATCAATGTCAGTTAAAGCAACTAAATGCTAATTCAACTTCAACTGATCAAGCAGAGATGGAGCAGATAGAATTATAGAGACAGGGGTGAGAGTGCAAAGGAGTACAAAGAGATAGAAATAATGGATGAGACTATCAGTATAGAAATAATGGATGAGGCTATCAGTTTGAATGCCTTGTTAGGTACTGAGGTCCCTACACAATAAGGCTGAGAGGGGAAACTAAGAAGAACAAGATCACCATTTTGCTGGACTCTGGTAGTACTCACAGTTTCCTAGAATTGGAAACTGCCAAGAGAATTGGATGTGTGATCTATGAAGGTGTACCCATGAGGGTGAAAATTGCTAATCGGAATCATATCATAAGCCTACATACTTGTCCGAGTTCAAATGGAGAATACAACGAGTGGAATTTGAAGATGCAGTGAGACTGATGAGGCTAGGAGGCCATATGGTGTTGGGAGGTGATTGGATGAAAAAGCATAACCTTGTACTCTTAGACTATGTAGAGTAAACGATCCAGGTTACTCATAAGGGTAAAAGAGTGGAATTTAAGGGGATATACAATCAAGGGGAACTTAGGATCATGACAGGTGGGGAAGTTAAACAATTACTTAAAAAGGGCCAAGCCATATGGGCACACCTGTTCACTATATCAACCATGGAATTACCAATAGTGGAAGGAGTACCCGAGGAGATTACTAAAGTGATATATGATAACTCAGATGTGTTTGCTGAGCCCAAGACCTTGCCATCAAGAAGAGCTCAGGACCACTTCATACCCCTAAAAATGATGTAGTTCCTGTCAGTATAAGACCCTACATATACAATTACTTTCAGAAAAATGAAATTGAGAAACAAGTCTGTGAGATGTTAAACAATGGAATCATACAACCTAGCCACTCTCCCTTCTCTTCCTCTGCGTTGCTAGTGAAGAAAAAGTGTTGGCCCAAATGAAGTTTTGTTTTGAAGATTGACAAAAGAAGCTCATGCATGAACTGGGTCCCTTTCCTGTGTACATAGACACGAGCAGATTCGAGCATAAGGGATGCAAGATAAGGAGATAAACTTAACTTGGTATCTGATATCTCCTTATCAAAAAGGTTGCATAATTGATAAGGAGAATGACTCCTTACTCAAAGATAGCACTATCCAATATAAGGGAGGAGTTAGAAGTTGAGGACAACTAGAACTCTTCCATCAAGAAAGAGTAGCATTAGAACTCTAATTGTTTCCTAATCTACTAACTCTATATATTGCAGGATGTTCTCATTTTACAGGCGCACACAAAATAAGAAGTTAAACGTGAGTTGAGAGAAAAATAGCAAGGCATTTTGCAAGAAATTCTTATGTGATTCATGTGTGTGAATCTGAAGCTACATGAACCAGATAGAAGAACCAGTTCCAAGTGTCTGTCTTTTATTCTAGTTCAATTGTAATAAGTGATTTTCAAATTGTACATTTCAACTTTATCAAGAGGAAATTGTATTAGGTACTCTGAGTATTCAAGTTAGAGTTAACTTGAAGTTGTCACAACAGTTAGAGGCTGGTTGCCACAACAGGATTAGAATTAATCCTTAGGTTTACAAAGAGTTTTTTAAATGCTGTTTTGGCTTAGTGATTTAGTGAGTGTTGGGGAAAATCATACTGAGTAGTAGGTCATGGTTTTTTCACCTTTTAAGCTAGGTATTTTTCACATAAAAATACATGTGTTATTTACTTTTCACATTTACTATTTCAACAACAGTAGGTTAAGGAACACTTTAGAAGAACCAGACCCTTCTATAATCAGTGCACGCGAAAAATTGGACACCACGCAAATTACCCTCTCTTGTGTGGTATTGAAGTATAAAACATCAAGAAGGATGGGACTTGGAGGTTTTGTATTGACTATAAGGAGTTGAAAAAATGACAATAAAAGATAAATTCCTTATACCTTTGGTAGATGACCTAATCGATGAACTTAGTGGCTCTTGTATCTTCTCCGAGGTTGATCTAAGGGCTAGTTATCACCAGATAAGAATGTGGGGGTACAAACATATATAAAACTGCATTCATAACTCATTTGGGGAATTATGAGTTCAACGTAATGCCTTTTAGGTTGATCAATGCACCTGCCACCTTTCAGAGTCTGATGAATCAATATATTTCAGCCCTTTATTAGGAAGTTGGTGCTGGCCTTCTTTGATGACATCCTAGTTTTACGGCCCTACTATCCAGCTACATGTTACTCATCTCAGACAGGTGTTAGAGGTCCTGAGAAAAGAGCAGTTGTATGCCAAGCTGTGTAAGTGATCATTTGGACAAGAAAAAGTTGGGTACCTACGGCACATCATCTCAGGAAAGAAGTAGCAACTGATCCTTCAAAGATTGAGGCAATGGTCAATTGGCCTAGGTCTATAACAATCAAACACTTAAGGGGATTTCTGGGGCTCACATGTTATTATAGTAAATTTTTCAGGTCCCATGGAATGATCAACAGACCTCTCACCAATATCTTAAAAAAGAATGCCTTTAAATGGTCAGAAGAGGCAGGACTAGCCTTTCAGCAACATAAGACAACCATGTCTTCAGCTCCAGTGCTGGCCTTAGCTGATTTCAACAAACCCATTCATTTTGGTAGACTGATATTGTTCCACTGAAATAGGGGCAGTCCTATTACAGGAGAGCAGACCCATATGTTATTTTAGTAAGTCACTATCCTCTAGTAACAAGGGACTATCCACTTATGAGAGGAGTTAACTGTTGTTGATAGGTGGAGACATTATCTCATGGGAGGGTATTTCATTATTAGAACAAACCACCAGAGCCTTAAGTACTTTTTGGAGCAAAACATGACTACTTCATTGCAACAAAAGGGGATAACTAAGTTGTTGGGGTTGGATTATGAGGTTCAAGACATGAAAGGGGGAGAAAACAGAGTGGCAGATGCCCTATTAAGAAGGCGATCCTACATTATGTGCCATTACCACTACTGAGCATGCATGGATGCAAGAGGTAGGTCATAGTTATGAGCATGACCCTATAGCACTACAACTGTTAGTTGAGCTGATCACACATCCCAGCAACAACTCAAAATGTACCCTACATCAAAGAATTATCAAGTATGTGCAAAGGATTTGGTTTGGCAAGGGTACATACTTGAGAGCCAAAATTTGCAGCTCTCCATCAGTCTCCCTTAGGAGGGCACTCTGGTTAGTTAGACACCTACAGAAGGGTTAAAATGGTATTCTATTGCCCTAATATGAAGGCTGATATCCTTAAATGGGTCTCAGAATGTGACATTTGTCATAGAGTTAAGAATGAGAATTTACATTTACTTAAGTTATTGCAACCCCTTCATATCCTAGATATGCGTTGGTAGGATATTGCCATGGATTTTGTAGAAGGTATACCCTATTCAAGGCAGAAGGATGCTATTCTTGTGGTGGTTGATAGGTTGACCAAATATGGACACTTCCTAGCCTTGAAACACCCTTTCACAGCCAAAGAAGTAGTTGAGTTGTTCCTCAAAGAGATCTATAGGTTCCATGGACTACCCAAATATATGATAACTGATATAGACTTCATTTTGACTAGTCTATTTTGGCGAAAAATCTTCAAAGCCATGGGCACTAAACTCAATATGACTACTGCCTATCATCCACAGTCATATGGGAAAATGGAGAGGCTAAACAAATGTTTGAAGTCCTACCTTCGAGCTATGACCTCTTCCACTCCTAGGAAATGTCTTAAATGGATTCCCTTGGCTGAGTGGTGGTACAATACCAATCACCAGAGTGCACTGCAACTATCACCCTTTCAAGAACTTTATGGTTTTCCCCCTCCCCAGGTACCTATGGGGTCTCTATCACACCCCACCCACAATACTGTTGGAGCATGTTTAGCTCAAAGACAACAGATGCATATGCACCTTAAGAAAAACATGGTGCAAGCTCAAGCACGGATGAAATTTTATGCAGATCAGAACTACACATAGAGAGTCTTAGAGGTAGGAGATTAGGTCTACCTTAATATTTAACCATACAAACAATCTATAGTGGATGTCAGAAGGAATCTCAAACTAAGTGCTAAGTATATGGGCCTTACAAGGTCCTACAGAGAATAAGGTCAGTAGCATACCATTTGGAGCTCCCTCTAGACTCCTAGATACATCCAGTGCTCCATGCCTCGCAGCTGAAGAAATGTCACGACCCGAAATCCCACCTTAAAACCGTGATGGCGCCTAACGTTGCACCCGCTAGGCAAGCCAACGTGTTAACTGAATTGATTTATTAACAAGTGAAAGTAATAAACACTGACTAGATAATTGAGATAAAGTGTTGAAGCTTAACAAACAAATAACAATAACCAATAACGAAGAAATCCCTTTAAGTACAAAACACATAAATGGAGCCACAACCTCACGAATCAGTATAAGATTTAGCTAAAAACAACAGTTTGAAATAAAATGATATATCTGTCTGGAAACACATAGATGACAGAATGAAAGATAGACAGTGACGCCGAGATCCACGAACGCCTGCGGCACTACCTCGGTGTCGTCTAAAATGGATGAAGGATACTCCCCCTAACGATGTCCACTGGGTCCGGCTGTGTACTCTGCATAACAAAAAGAAGTGCAGGTGTAGCATCAGTACAACCGACCCCATGTACTGAGTAAGTGCCGAGCCTAACCTCGGCGAAGTAGTGACGAGGCTAGGACACGACAACAAATATTACATGTGCAGTTCAATAGTATAGCAGAAAATAAACAAGAAATACAGTTACGGGGAAGAACACGCTAGGGATAAAAGGGGCAACAATTGCTAAAATAGTAGAATCAAGTACTAACGGGAATGTAGAAGTAAAACAGGAAGTAATAACTCGAAACAAGTTAAATAGAAAGGATAAGGCACGACATGACCCCTCGTGCATAGCCTCAAAATCACACATCATGGAATGTCCCCTCGTGCATAAATAATAAAGTCACTCCGCACGGAATGTCCCCTCGTGCATAACCTCACAATCACTCGGCACAGAATGTCCCCTCGTTCATAAATAATAATCACTCGGCAAAGAATGTCCCCTCGTGCATAATTAATATAAAACAAATAATTAATATGAAAGTTTAACAATACGACATTTCAAATGTACATAAATAATCAACAAAATTCTATTATCCCGGCAAGGGACTCAACTATAACCAATCCCACTCAGAAGTATAATGTGAACAGTAAAACCCTCGACCGAACACATAATCAATAACTTTCTACGTCATGAAAAACCTCAAGATACCACTTCCAAGGTTCCCAATAATTCACAGCACGGAGAATATAAAAGAACATTAAATAACTCATCAAAATTCGACTCGCGGGCATGCTTGACCACAACATATAGGTACCTGTCACCTCACCTATACGTTGGACATGAATTACACATAGCAAATAAGACTTTATACCTATTCCCTCATGCTAAGGTTAGGCCAAACACCTACCTCGGCTCCAAGAATGCAAGTCAAGCCTCAATCACGGCCTTTCCTCTTGAATTCGACTGCGAAACAATAATATCTAGATATAATTGACTTGATAACATCAATAATTATTCAATAACTCAATCCAAAAGCCTAATTATACATTTCCATAATTCTTCCAAAAATACCAAAATGCGACCCCGGGCCCGCTTGGTCCAAACCTGAGGTTCGGACCAAAACCCGATCACCCATTCCCCCACTAACCCGAATATTTTACTTTGAAATCCGACCCCTAAACAAGGTTGGATTCCCAAAAATTCCAAAAGCCCTAACTCTACCCAAAACCCCCTAATTTCTACCTTTGATTTCATGTTTTTAGACCTAGAATCTAGTGATTGATGAAGGAAATGGAAGAAATTAGAGTTAGGATTACTTATCCCAGTGGTTATGGTGGAAAACTAGCTTGGAAGTCGTCTATGGGGTTTGGAGAAGGAGCAAATGGTGAAAATATGAAAAATCCCCGTAATGGTATTCTGTTTTAGGGTCATTTAAATCACTAGGCAAAAATGACCTACGCGATCGCGAAGAAATGAGTGCGATCGCGGAGAGTACTGGACAATGACTCTCACGATCCCGACCAAACGACCGCGTTCGCGTAGAGTAACATGCTACCCAGCCCCCAGATCCCTTTAATGCTATACGATCGCGTGAGGCCCCTCGCGGCCGCATAGAGCACTACCCCCAGGCTCTGTGATCGCGTCCTAGGCGCTGCGTTCGCGTATGGTAATTTCCCAACCCCCAGCCATATGAACTTCGCGATCGCGTGAATTACACCGCGATCGCGGAGGGTAAATCACAGAACACCAGATTTTTCTAAGCCTAAATCACCCCGATGCCTACCCGAAACTTACCCGAGCCCTCGGGCTCAAAACCAAATACCCACACGACTTCAAAATCATCCTACGGACTTAGTCGAGTAATAATACCACCAAAATAACTTCAAAAACAATGAATTAAACTCCAAAATCTATAGAATTTTCTCCAACTTCATAAACTTCTAAAATTTCCAATTTTGATCCGAAACACGTCAAACCAAGTTTGTTTCTTATCAAATTTTACAAATAACTCACATAACACATATTACCTGTTCCGGGCTCCGCAACCATTATACGGGCCCGGTAACACAGATTTCACATCAAAGTTCATTTTCAGAAGTCTTTATTAATTTCAGAAAATAATTTTCTTTAAAAATTCATTTCTCGTACTTGGGACCTCGGAATTCAATTCCGGGCATACGCCCAGGTCCCATATTTTTATACGGATCCTCCGGGACCGTCAACTTATGGGTCCAAGTCCGTTTACCAAAAATGTTGACCAAAGTCAACTTTATTCAATTAATTATCAGAAATTCAACTGTTTAACACATTTTCACATAAAGGCTTCCAGGCTACGCACCTGGACTGCGCACACACATTGAGGTGATTTAACGGAGGCTTCCGAGGCCTCAGAACACTTTTTTAACTGAATTTACACAGGATGACCTTTTGGGTCATCACAATCTCCACCTCTAAAACAACTGTTCGTCCTCAAACGGACATATAAAGGTACCTGAATCAGGGAAAAGGTGGGGATATTGGCTTTGCATAACGGACTCGGACTCCCAAGTAGCTGCCTCAACAGGCTGACCTCTCCACTGAACACGAACCGAAGGATAACTTTTCGATCTCAACCGTCGCACCTGCCGTTCTAATATGGCTATCGGCTCCTCCTCATAAGACAAATCCTTGTCCAACTGGACACCAGTGAAGTCAAGTACATGATATGGATCCGTAATATACCTCCAGATAATAGATATGTGAAATACCGGATGCACGACTGACAAACTAGGTGGCAAGGAAAGTCTGTAGGCCACCTCTCCTACCTTATCCAGAATCTCAAATGAACCAATGTACCTAGGGCTCAACTTTCCCTTCTTTCCGAATCTCATCACGTCCTTCATGGACGACACTCGAAGAAAATACCCGGTCTCATACCATAAAGGCCAAATCTTGAACCCTGCGATCCGCATAACTCTTTTGCTTGGACTGAGCTGTACGAAGTCTATCCTGAATAATCTTTACCTTGTCCAAGGCATCCTGGACTAACTCAGAACCCAACAATCTAGCCTCTCCCAGCTCAAACCACCCGACTGGAGACCGACACCGCCTCATACGGAGCCATCTGAATGCTCGAGTGATAGCTGTTATTGTAGGCAAACTCAGCTAAAGGCAAGAACTGGTCCCATGAACCACCAAAGTCAATGACACAAGCCCACAACATGTCCTACAAAATCTAAATAGTACGCTCGGACTGCCCTCCGTCTGAGGATGAAAAGCTGTGCTCAAATCAATCTGTGTGCCCAGCTCTCGCTGAAATACTCTCCAGGAATGAGAGGTAAACTGAGTACCTCGGTCTGATATAATGGATATGAGCACACCATGCAGTCTAAAAATCTCTCTCATATAGATCTTTGCCAACTTATCTACTGAATACAAAACTGATACTGGGATGAAGTTCGCTGACTTGGTCAGTCTATCCACAACGACCCATACTGCATCAAACATCTTCTGAGTCCGTGGGAGTCCAACTACAAAGTCCATGGTGATACGCTCCCACTTCCACTCGGAAAGCTGAATCTGCTGCATCAAAACACCGGGTCTCTAGTGCTCGTACTTAACCTGCTGACAGTTTAAGCACCGAGCTACATAAGCTACAATATCCTTCTTCATCCTCCGCCACCAATAGTGTTGCCGCAAGTCCTGGTACATCTTTGCGGCGCCCGGATGGATGGAATACCGGGAACTATGGGCCTCCTGAAGAATCAACTCACGAATGCCATCAATATCAGGCTCACAAATGCGGCCATACATCCTTAGAACTCCCTCATTATCCACTATGACCTGCTTGGCAACGCCGTGCCGAACCATATCTCTAAGAGTACATAGATAACGATCATCATACTGCCTAGCCCGAATACGATCATACAATGAAGAACGGGCTACGGTATGGGCCAACACACTGCCAGTCTCAGAAACCTCCAACCTCACAAATAGGTTGGCTAAAGCCTGAACATCCAATGCAAGAGGTCTCTCTCCGGCTGATAAATAAGCAAGACTACCCATACTGGCTGACTTCCGGCTCAAAGCATCGGCCACCACATTGGCCTTCCCCGGATGATAAAGAATGGTAATATCATAATCCTTCAGCAACTCTAACCATCTCCTCTGCCTCATGTTCAACTCCTTCTGTTTGAACAAATACTGCAAGCTCTTATGATCCGTGAACACCTCACATGGCACACCATACAAATAATGCCTCCAAATATTCAATGCATGCACAATCGCTGCTAACTCCAAGTCATGAACTTGATAGATATTTTCATGAACCTTCAACTGACGAGAAGCATAGGCTATAACCTTTCTATCCTGCATCAACACTGCACCAAGCCCAACCTGTGAAGCATCACAATACACGGTATACAGTTCTGATCCTGTAGGCAAAACTAATACTGGTGTCATGGTCAAGGCTATCTTGAGCTTTTGAAAGATCGCCTCACACTCATCAGACCACCTGAACTGAGCACTCTTCTGATTCAACCTGGTCATCGGGGCTGCAATGGATGAAATTCCATCCACAAACCGGCGATAATAACCTGCTAGCCCAAGAAACTCCGGATCTCTATAGCTGAGGTGGGTCTACGCCAATCTCTGACTGCTGAAATCTTCTTGGGATCCACCTGAATACCCTCTGACGATACCACATGGCCTAGAAATGCAACCGAACTCAACCAGAACTCACACTTGGAAAATTTGGCATACAACTGACTATCCCTCAAAGTCTGGAGGACGACTCGAAGGTGATGCTCATGATCCTTACGGCTACGGGAGTAAATCAAAATATCATCAATGAAAAGAATCACAAATGAGTCCAAATAGGGCCTGAACACTCGGTTCATCAACTCCATAAAAGCAGCGGGGGCATTTGTCAGCCCAAATTACATCACCAAGAACTCATAATGCCCATACCGAGTACAAAAGGCTGTCTTAGGGACATCAGACGCCCTAATCCTTAGCTGATGGTAACCAGATCTCAAGTCAATCTTGGAAAACACTGAAGCACCCTAAAGCTGGTCTAATAAATCATCAATCCTCGGCAAAGGGTACTTATTCTTAATATTAACCTTGTTCAGCTACCGGTAGTCAATGCACATCCTCATCGAGCCATCTTTCTTCTTGACAAACAACACTGGGGCACCCCACGGAGAAACACTGGGCCTACTAAAGCCTTTATCCAACAAATCCTGTAACTGATCCTTCAACTCCTTCAACTCTGGCGGGGCCATATGATACGGTGGGATAGAAATGGGCTGAGTGCCCGGAGCCAATTCAATGCAAAAGTCAATATCCCTGTCGGGTGGCATACCCGTCAGGTCAACATGGAATACCTCTGGAAACTCACGAACCACGGGCACAGACTCCATAGAAGGAACCTCAGCACTAGAATCGCGAACATAGGCCAAATAGGCCAAGCAACCCTTCTCGACCATGCGCCAAGCCTTCATATATGAAAAAACTCTACCGGAAAAATGACTATGAGTCCTTCTCCACTCCAAACGAGGTGCCCGTAGGAAGGCCAAGATCACTGTCTTGGCATGACAGTCCAGAATAGCATAATAGGGGGATAACCAATCCATCCCAAATACAACATCAACGTCAACCATATCAAGAAGAAAAATATCAACCTCAGTCTCTAGACCACCAATAACTACTAAGAAAGCACGGTAGACTCGATCTACCACTATAGAATCACCCACCGGTGTAGACACATGCACAACAGTACTCAAGGAATAACGGGGCATGCTCAAATAAGGGGCAAAATATGAAGACACATAGGAGAATGTAGAACTCGGATCAACTAACACCGAATCCTCTCGACTGCAAACTGAAATCGTACCTGTAATAACTGCATCAGAAGCCTCAACATCAGACCTGGCAGGAAAGGCATAGCACCGGGGCTGAGCTCCTCCAACCTGAACATCACTGGGTCGACCTACTACGACCTGACCTCTACCTCTCGTGGCATGTCCTCCACCTCTATGAGTATGACCTCCACCTCTGGCACCACGACCGCCACCCCTAGCTGGCTGAGGGGGTGGAGGTGCGCCTGATGTGGGAACCATGGCACGGGAAACCTGATATTGAGACCCACCAAAACCTCGGGGGCAAAACCTTGAAATATGCCCCATACCACCGCAAGAATAACAAGGCCTCTGCTGTTGTGGCTGCTGACTCTGGAATTGGCCTCGTCGACCCTGATAACCACCCTGGAATCTATGAAGCGGCGGTGCACTGATAGGTGCTGGTGGTGCACTAATAGGAGCTGACGGTGCACTGTGAGCTACCTGAAGTGCCGACTGATAGGGTCTGGGAGGATGTCCCCTGCGAAAGAATCCCTGCCCCCAGATGAGGCTCCACTAAATCGACCGAAGTGACGGGGCCTCTTGTCAGCCCCCTGACCACCACCCTGTGAAAAAATTATCTCAATTCTCCTGGCCATATTGGCCGCATCCTGGAATGAAATATCAGTACCTAACACCTTGGCCATTTGAAGCCTGATGGGCTGAGCTAAACCCTCAATAAACCTCCTCACTCTCTCACGATCAGTGGGGAGTATCATAATAGCATGTCGAGCTAGAGTGATGAACCTGGTCTCGTACTGAGTGACATACATAGATCCCTGCTGGAGGCGCTCAAACTGCCTCCGAAGATCCTCCCTCTGAGTAACTGGAAGGAACTTTCCCAAGAATAACTCGGAGAACTGAGCCCAAGTCAATGGTGCAGACCCAGCTGGCCTGGTCAAGCAATAGTCTCTCCACCAAGTCTTGGCAGAACCTGAAAGATGAAAAGTAGCAAAATCAACTCCATTGGACTCTACTATGCCCATGTTCCGAAGAACCTCATGACAGCTGTCCAAATAATCCTGGGGNATCCAAATAATCCTAGGGATCTTCTTCTGGTGCACAACTAAATGTAGTAGTGAATAACTTGGTGAATCTATCCAATCTCCATAAAGCATCTGATGTCATAGCTGCTCCCTCAACTGCCGGTGCCACAATACCCGGCTGAGCTACTCCGATCGTCTGAGGTGCCGGAGTCTGAAACTGAGGATCTAGCTGCTCTGGTGTGCGCGTAGCAGGAGTCTGGGTCCCTCCCCCAGCCTGAGAAACGGCTGGTTCAGTAAGAAGAAGATCGGCCTGATCCACACTCTCCATGAGTCCCACTACGCGGACTAGAGCGTCCTGAAGCACTGGGGTGGCAATGAACCCCTCTGGGACCTGAGCTGGTCCAACTGGGACTGTCTGAGTAGGAACCTCACCGACAAAGTCTACCTGTGGGTCGTCTACTGGGGCTGCTGCTCTGGACTGAGCCCTGCCCCTGCCTCGGCCTCTAGTATGGCCTCGGCCCCTCGTAGGAGCTGCAACAGGAGGATCAGACTGCTGATCGGTAGATGAGGACGCACGCGTTCTCACCATCTGCGAGAGAATAGAATCGAAAATCAATTAGAATTTAGAATTCAAATCGCACGACAGAAAAGAAGAAAAGTAAAGTTATTTCTAACTTTTCAGCCTCTGGGGGATAAGTACAGACGTCTCCGTACCGATCCCTCAGACTCTACCAAGTTTGTCCGTGAGTTGTGAGACCTAAGAAACCTAGTGATCTGATACCAACTTGTCACGACCCGAAATCCCACCTTCAGGCCGTGATGGCGCCTAACGTTGCACCCGCTAGGCAAGCCAACGTGTTAACTGAATTGGTTTATTAACAAGTGAAAGTAATAAACACTGACTAGATAATTGAGATAAAGTGCTGAAGCTTAACAAAATCTAAATAAAAATAGCCAACAACGAAGAAATCCCTTTAAGTACAAAACCCATAAATGGAGTCACAACCTCACGAACCAGTCTAAGATTTAGCTAAAAACAACAGTTTGAAATAAAATGATATATCTGTCTGGAAACACATAGATGACAGAATGAAAGATAGACAGTAACGCCGAGATCCACGAACGCCTGTGGAACTACCTCAGTGTCGTCTGAAATGGATGAAGGATACTCCCCCTAACGATGTCCACTGGGTCCGGCTGCGTAATCTGCATAACATAAAGAAGTGCAGGTGTAGCATCAGTACAACCGACCCCATGTACTGAGTAAGTGACGAGCCTAACCTCGGCGAAGTAGTGACGAGTCTAGGACACGACAACAAATATTACTGTGCAGTTCAATAGTATAACAGAAAATAAACAAGAAATACAGTTACGGGGAAGAACATGCTAGGGATAAAAGGGGCAACAATTGCTAAAACAGTAGAATCAAGTACTAACGGGAATGTAGAAGAAAAACAGGAAGTAACAACTCGAAACAAGTAAAATAGACAGGAGAAGGCACGGCATGACCCCTCGTGCATAGCCTCAAATCACATGGCACGGAATGTCCCCTCGTGCATAAATAATAAAGTCACTCGGCATGGAATGTCCCCTCGTGCATAACCTCACAATCACTCGGCACGGAATGTCCCCTCGTGCATAAATAATAATCACTCGACACGGAATGTCCCCTGGTGCATAATGAATATAAAAGAAACAATTGATATGAAAGTTTAACAATACGATATTTCAAATGTACATAAATAATCAACAAAATTCTATTGTCCCGGCAAGGGACTCAGCTATAACTAATCTCACTCATAAGTATAATGTAAACAGTAAAACCTTTGACCGAACACATAATCAATAACTTTCTACGTCATGAAAAAACCTCAAGATACCACTTCCAAGGTTCCCAATAATTTACAGCACGGAGAATATCAAAGAACATTAAATAACTCATCAAAATTCGACTCACGGGCATGCTTGACCACAACATATAGGTACCTGTCACCTCACCTATACGTTGGACATGAATAACACATAGCAAATAAGACTCTATACCTATTCCATCAAGCTAAGGTTAGGCCAAACACTTACTTCGGCTCCAAGAATGCTAGTCAAGCCTCAATCACGGCCTTTCCTCTTGAATCAGACTCCGAAACGATAATATCTAGACATAGTTGACTTAATAACATCAATAATTATTCAATAACTCAATCCCAAAGCCTAATTATATATTTCCCATAATTCTTCCAAAAATACCAAAAAACGACCCTGGGCCTGCTTGGTCCAAACTCGAGGTTCGGATCAAAACTCGATCACCCATTCCCTCACGAGCCCGAATATACAATTTGTTTTAAAATCCAACCCCTAAACGAGGTTGGATTCCTGAAAACTCCTAAAGCCCTAACTCTACCCAAAACCCCCAATTTCTACCTTTGATTTCATGTTTTTAGACCTAGAATCTAGTGATTGATGAAGGAAAATGGAAGAAATTAGAGTTAGGATTACTTATCCCAGTGGTTATGGTGGAAAACTAGTTTGGAAGTCGTCTATGGGGTTTGGAGAAGGAGAAAATGGTGAAAATATAAAAAATCCCCGTATTGGTATTCTGTTTTGGGGTCATTTAAATCACTAGGAAAAAAATGACCTACGTGATCGTGAAGAAATGAGTACGATCGCGGAGAGTAATGGACAATGACTCTCGCGATCGCGACCAAACAACCGCGTTCGCGTAGAGTAACATGCTACCCAGCACCCATATCCCTTTAACGCTATGCGATCGTGTGAGGCCCCTCGCGGTCGCGTAGAGCACTACCCCTAGGCTCTGCGATCGCGTCCTAGGCCCTGCGTTCGAGTAGGGTAATTTCCCAACTCCCAACCATATGAACATCACGATCGCGTGAATTACACCGCGATCGCGGAGGGTAAATCACAGAACACCAGAAACAGCAGATTACCAGATTTTTCTAAGCCTAAATCACCTCGACGCCTACCCGAAACTTACCCGAGCCCTCAGGCTCAAAACCAAATATACACACGACTTAAAAATCATCCTACGGACTTATTCGAGTAATAAAACCACCAAAATAACTTCAAAAATAATGAATTAAACTCCAAAATCTATAGAATTTTCTCCAACTTCATAAACTTCTAAATTTTCCAATTTTGATCTGAAACACGTCAAACCAAGTCCGTTTCTTACCAAATTTTACAAATAACTCACATAACACATATTGAACCTGTTCTGGGCTCCGGAACCATAATACGGGCCCGGTAACACATATTTCACATCAAAGTTCATTTTCAGAAGTCTTTATTATTTTTAGAAAATAATTTTCTTTAAAAATTCATTTCTCGGGCTTGGGACCTCGGAATTCGATTCCGGGCATACGCCCAGGTCCCATATTTTTCTACGGACCCTCTGGGACCGTCAAATTATGGGTCCGGGTCCGTTTACCAAAAATGTTGACCAAAGTCAGCTTTATTTAATTAATTATCATAAATTTAATTGTTTGACACATTTCCACATAAAGGCTTCTCGGGATGTGCACGCACATTGAGGTGATTTAAAGGAGGATTTCGGGGTCTCAACACAATTTTAGCTAAATTTACACAGGATGACCTTTTGGGTCATCACAAGAAAAGAGTGGGTCCTGCCATCTGTGTACAATAACAACTGCCGATGTGTGATTCCAACAATTGAATCTTGGTCAAACCTGTAGCTATTTTGGGGAGAAGAAAGGTGAAGTTTAATAATGCAACAAGGGTTAAGGTACCGGTACAGTTGGTGAATCTTGATCCAATGGAGGCAAATTGGGAGGATTGGGGCCATATCAAAAGTCGATTCTCGGATTTTATTGCTGGGCTTCGACCTTGAGGACAAGGTCTATTTTTGAGGGGGGAGGGTTTTGTAATGAATAAGGGTTTGATAAGGGAAAGTAGCCGCTGAATTAGAAAAGTGGCGATATAAAAGAAAGTAGTTGAAGCTAGCAGTAGTAAGGGACACATGGCAGATTATTAGAGTTAAAAAGTTACAGCTAGGAGATACGTAACGACTTGACCGGTTGTTTCGAGCTGTAACACGTCGCCCCGCGGTTTGAGGCCTTCAGTAGCTTCACTTAAGGTATTATGACTTGTACGTGTGGTCGGAATTTAATTTCGGGAAATTCGAAGTTGCTTTGGAAAGAAATCTCTAATCTCAGAAGCTTTAAGTTGGAAGAATTGACTAAGGTTTGACTTTCAATTAAACAACCTCGGAATTAGGATTTGAAAGTTCCAATGGGTTCGTACGATGATTTTATACTTGGGCGCATGTCCTTATCGGGTTTTGGATGACCCGGGAACGTTACAACATTTTTGTGGAAAGTTGGCATTTTTGAAGAATTTCACGAATTTGGGTTGAAGTGTATTTCAATGTTATCGATGTACATTTGGGATTCTGAGCCTGGGAATAGCTCCGTATAATTATTCTGGTCTTAGGAGCGCGTTTGGATGTGGATTTGAAGGTCCGTAGGTCATTTCGGGGTCATTTCGCGAAAGTTGAAAATTTGATGATCTTTGGGAAGTTTGATCGGGAGTGGAATTTTTGATATCGGGATTGGATTCAGATTCCGGAAGTGGGAGTAGGTTTTTCATGTCAATTATGACTTGTGTGCAAAATTTGAGGTCAATCGGACTTGATTTGATAGGTTTCAACGTCGAATGTAGAAGTTCGATGTTCTAGGTTCACTAAGCTTGAATTGGGGTGCGATTCATATTTTTAGCATTGTTTAGTGCGATTTGAGGCTTTGAGCAGGTTTGTGTCATTTATTGGGACTGGTTTGGTATGATTGGACGGGGTCTCAGGGCCTCGGGTGAGATTCAGGGTGGTTTCAGACCAAGCTGGGATGTTTTGATGTTGCTGGTTTCTTGTGTTTCTGGTAAGCATCACGATCGCGGTTGAAGGGACGCGATCACAAAAACAAGTTGGAGTTGGGGAGGAAATTGTGCATCGTGAACGCAACTATGGGATCGCGAACGCGGAGAGGAGGAAGAGGTGTTCTACGCGAACGCGACCGAGCTTCATGAACACGAAGAAGGAAGGGGGAGCTGGTCCTGGTGGCGCTGGGCCAACGCGAATGTGAAGGAGTGAGATGTGGATGCATCGTGAACGCGGGGAGGCCACCGCAAATATGAAGTAGAACTTCTGGGCAGTTGGCTTTTGGCCTTCGCGATCGCGAAGGTGTTTCCATGATCGCGAAGAAGGCAGTGCCGGGCAGTGTCATTTTAAAGGCGGGATTTGGCCCTTTTTCCTTCATATTTCATCTTGGTTGGGTGATTTTTTGGAGCTTTTGAAGAGGATATTTTATCATCTATTATGAGTTAAGTAATTCCTGTACATTGTGAGTTAAATACATGGATTATATATGGATTTATAAATGAAAATTAGTAAAAATTTGGTATTTAGAAAGAAAAACCTAGAAATTGGTATTTTAGAATTTGGCCACGAAATTTGACATGGAATTAGGAATAAAATATACATTTGAGCTCGTCGTGTTATGGGTAAAGTTTATCTTCAGAAAATTTAGAAATCCGGGCACGTGGGCCCAAGGATTGATTTTATCGATTTTTCGAGAGGAGTTGGAAATTCATTAAATTGATTAATTATGGGTATTAGAACATATTTTGATTCATTTGCACATTGTTTACATAGTTTTGGATCGACGAGCATTTGTTTGAGGTATTAGAGAGGCCATGGGGCTAGTGATGGAACTTCAGAGCGAGGTAAGTCTCTTGTCTAACCTTGTAAGAGGAAATTTACCCCATATGTGATTTAAATTAATATCTGTTGCTAATTGTAGGGGCTACGTACGCACGAGGTAACGAGAGTCCGTGCATAGCTACTAATGTTTGCATCCATTGTTAATTGAAGTACCTGAATCGTATTAGAAATTTCTAGAGGAAATAGTAAAAGACCGAAATTTCACATACTTGAATTTTGTGTGAATTACTCGACCGTCAACAAAAATTGTACATCCTTACGTGGACTTGTGATAGCTTCTCATTCTTGAGGTTCATAAAGTGTCCTCCTTTATTTTGGAGCGAGCCGAATGCCTCAGCAGTATAGATGCATCTATGGATCATGCCACACGTCCCTTGGCAGTGTACACGCTATTCTGGATCGGGCCGAACGACCTCGGCAGAATCGTGCGTAATACCGCTGGTAGCCAAATATTCTCGATCTAGTTTTTTCATCGATGCCTGACACTTTATGGTATTTTCTATTTATTTGTTATGGACACTTGGCATTTTCTAAGATATTAAGGTAGAACAAAAATAATTTATATTTTAAAAAGGGTTAATTGGAAAAATAATAAAACTTCAGATTTACTTCACTATTTCCGTATGCTTCACATCTGCTCATGTCTCATTATATTGCTTTATTGGACCTTTAGTAAGTGTCAATGTCGACCTCTTGTTACTACTTCTTCGAGGTTAGACTTGGTACTTACTAGGTACGCATTGATTTACGTACTCATGTTGCACTTCTACACTAAATGTGCTGGATCTGACAGGTTCATTGATTATTACCATGGCGCGTAGACTCACCTGTTGAGGAAAATTTATGTGAGCTGGATTCCAGGATATGCATAGCAGTCCACAGGGTCTCCATAGTACTATTCATTTTAATCTATCTTATTACACAGACATATGTTGTATTATTGTTGTACTTCTTAGAAATTTGTTCATGCACTTATGACACCGGATTTTGGGAGTTTCCTTCGAGTTATTCATTGTTGTGGTTCGTGTAAACATTTTAAGTTACTTTGTAAATTTTATTTTATACTGTTCAATTAAGGAAAATTACGATTTCAAAAATACTAAAATGAGTAATTAAATTGGTAAATCACCGTTAGCTTGCCTGACAGCGGCGTTGGGCGCCATCACGACCTATAGTAGATTTTGGATCGTGACAAGATAAATATAATGTTGACAGGTGGATACTAAAGGAAGATTAATGAAGATCAAAGGCCAGGATTAATTTCCACTCTAACTAAATACCATTAGTGGCATTGGGTTAGGAAGTTATGATCTGGTAATTTTCAATCTCCACTTTTTTCTCACTTCAATTCTCTCTTCTCCACTCTCTCATCTCTTTCATTTGGTTAAGTTGAGCTTGTGAGCTTAGTACTATAATTTTACAATTTCTAGCTAAAGTCTAAGTTGTAACAATCTTGCTTATCAATAACAAAATTCCTCAGCTTTGTGTCGAGTTATTTCCTTTACATTTGAGTACATTACGGATAGTTTATTATGAACTCTTGATTTGGAGTGCATTCTATTGTTGAATCGTGGTTAGATACTACTGGTTGCTTGAAGCTTGAAGAATGACCTTTAAACTCCATTGTTGAAACTTAAGCTACAAAACTTGAAAATGAGTTTTGTTGATTTGGTGTTTGTTTGAAGAAATTGTTGTTTGGGGGTTTGTTCGGGGAGTTGTAGGAATCTGTATCTCAAATTTGGTGAGGTTTGGTGAAGATTTGAGGTGCTTTTAACTGGATTTGGGATTAAAAAATGAAGAACTTTGGGAAGAATGCTGGAATTTCATTTTTTTTTTGCAGAAATAACCCGAATTTGTCCATTTTACACCAGTGACCACCTTGCACCAGTAATTATTTTTCTACCCAATTTCAAATATAGCCGTTTTCAGTTTATTTTCCCTTTCTTTTCTTATATATTGTAGCTAGTTTACTTAAGTATTACTTCATACTTAGTGATAAACTAGTTTTTTGTGTGCTTTATTTTATTTCATACTAATTTTGTTTGTGTTTCCCTTTAGTTTTGTTGTTAATTTCTTGTTTCCATTGTCCGTTAGTTATTTTAGCTTCTTTATTGAGTCACATATACTCCATTATCGACCCGAATTTGGAAGAACCACTTGAAAGTTCCTTGATTGAGTTTGATATCAACTTTGGATATTCATCCAAGAGTGAAAAAAGACTTGAGCTGTGAGATTCTTAGAGTGTGTGTCTAAAAGTCAAGTGCACAAGAGTGATATATGAGTCGCAAAATTTGAGTGAAATCTTTGAGGGATACACTAAAGGAGTTAATTGGGTCCTTTTTATTTTAACATATTTTTTTTCTTTGTTTGTACTTTGTAGGTACTTGTCTTTGAATATTGGAGATACTACAGCTCCAAGGGAGGGAGTCTCCAATGAGACCATTTTGTATGCTTTACAAGCTTTGATTATGAAAGTTGATAACATGGAACAAGTGGTCAAGTCTTATGAAAACCTTCTTAACTAATGGCAAGGCTTGTCACCTAATTCTAACCAAGGAGTAGGAACTAGTGCAACACAACAAACTAGTTCTACTCCCACTGCACCACACATTGTAAGGCTAATCAATCAACTACAGGTTGCTAACAATCGATTTCCAAGACAATGTCCACTTCCACAAGGTAGACAAGCAATAGTTGATCATAAAAAATAACCTATTAGGCCACATTAACCGCAAAATGACTTTGATGATGATTTGGACTATGACGAGCAATATGATGAACCGACTAGAGTCCAACCTAGAAGGAATAGACAAGGAGGCTTTAAAGGGAGAGGTGGAAGGCATGGTAGGAATTATCAAGGTAGAAACTTGAATGATGCTTATGATTATGTCTATGATGGAAATATTGGTAATGAAGAACATGATAGAAGGTGAGGAGATGAAGAAGACCAGGGTCTTAATGACATCAAGACTTCACTTCCTGCTTTCTAGGGAAATAGTGACCCCGAGGAATTTTTAGAATGGAAAAGACAAATGGAAAGGTTGTTTGAGCTTAACAATGTATGAGATACAAAGATGTCCAAGCATGATATTTCTACACTTGTTGGTTATGCTTCTTCTTGGTGGGAGAAAGAGAAATGAGATAGAAATATAAATGAAGATATTGTTATTGATTCTTGGGGGTTTCTTAGGGTGCTTATGAGAACAAGATTTGTGCCCAGAGAGTATGTGAATGACTTGCTAACCAAATTTTATAATATGAAGCAAGGAAACAAGAATGCAGAGACTTTATTTGATGAGTTGGAGACAAATAGGGTTAGAGTCAATCTTGATGATAATGGAAGACTCGTGATTTTTAGATTTTTGGCGGGGCTTATGCATGAAATCTCTAGCCAAATGACTTTACACAAATTTATTACTATACATGAGGCACTCCAAGGGGATATCAAGGTTGAAAATAAACTCCAAGAAGAGATGAAACTCAAAGAGAGAAAATCCAAAAGTTACAATACTCCATGGAGCAAAAACAAGGAAACTTGGAAATCTCTTTCAAATGACAGCAAGCCAAAAGTTGACTCCAAGTGGAAAAATGACAAAGGCAAACCAAAGGTGGAGGCTAAGGAGGGAGGTAACAATTCTAAACTTTATTTCCGAAATCCTAACTCTAATAGGTGCTACAAATATCAAGGATATGGTCATAAAATGAGTGAATGTCCTAATAGAAGAACCATAATCCTTATGGAAGAAGCTTATAAAAAGGAAGAAAGTAGAGAATCATATGAAAAAGAGGAGGATGAATGTGATGAAGAAGTAGAATATGACACTCATAATTTATCCTCGTATGTTGTTAGGAGATTTTTGAGTGCACAAATTATGGCAGATATGAACCAAAGAGAGAACTTGTTCCGTGTAAGGTGTAAGATTAAAGATCAAGTGTGTTCTTTGATTATTGATGGTGATACTTGTGCTAATGTTTCTAGTGCTTCTATGGTTGAAAATTTGAATTTGAAGACTTAAATACATACTCGTCATTATAAACTCCAATGGCTTAATGAATGTGGTAAACTTAAAGTGACTAAACAAGTCTTGGTGAGTTCCGAATTGAAAAGTATGTTGATGATATTCTTTGTTATGTGGCTCCCATGAAATCATGTCATTTATTGTTGGGGAGGCCATGGAAATATGACAAGGGTACTCTACATGATGGAAGGAATAATAAATATTCTTTTAAGGAAAATGACAAGAAGATAGTCCTTAACCCTTTGACACCATTTCGAGTGAGTGAAGATTATAGGCATATGATAGAATTGAGTGAGAAAGCCAAGAAAGAAGTAAATTAAAAGATTGAAAATAAGAATGAAAATAAAGAAGAGAGAAAACAAGAGAGTTCAAGTGAGGAATAGTCTTCTTATAATTCTTTCATGACTATCTTCTTGCTAGATATTTGGCTTATCGTGTAGATTCTTTGAAGAAAAATTCAAGTGGAAGTCTTGAATAAAGAACTCCAAGTGAGGTGACCAAATCCACCCTAGCCCAAATTGAAGATTATTTCATTATTCAAGGATGTAAAATACAATCTTTAGAAGTGCATCAAGGTATGATTGCTAATCCTAATACTCTTTCTTCTTGTGATGGGCATAGTGATATTTCAAGTGTTAGTGTGGGTGCACTTATTGATTCTAATGATCCTTTGAGTTGTTAATGTGGGTACACTTATTGATTCTAATGATCCTTTGAGTTGTTAATACACTGGATAGTGATTCAAGTTGTTTTGATGGTTGAATGACCTATTTGCTTATGAAGAAGCATTGATTGAGATTGAGGAAAGCGTAAAGGTTGCATCTTTATGTGATTTTGTTGAGTTTGATTCATTGGTTCCTATTGTTCATACTTTCTATTTTGAGGATCATTCTTTAGTTGGTGATGATTTCTTATTTGAAGGTGAATTGAATGGTAAAGTTTCAAGCTTTAAGCCATTTGATTCTTTCTTGTTTGATTGTAAGATGGAATCTTTTGAGTTTGATTTGTCTTTACCAATCAAAGGTTCCATTTTGAGAAGTTGTTTGAGATTATTAATGAGATTGTTTTGGAAGCCTACACATTTTGAAAAAGGAAAAATTTCTTTACTTGGTGCAAATTTTCTAACTTTTTCACTCATATATTTGATAGAACTAATTTGTTCCAATACGCTAGTGCTTTGAGTTTAAAACAAGTTGATAAATTTCATGCGGATTGGTGTTATGAGTTTAAGAAAAATCATGCTAAACCTTACTTGAATGATAATATTGGTGAAGCCAAGAGACTCGTATTGTTTGAACATACCATTCTTATTCTTGATTTCTCATGTCGACTTGAATTCAAGAATGACTTGGTTATTTGGCTTATGTTTATGCTTGGACTTTATAAAGCTATGAGAATTAATACTTTTCTTGATGATTCTTATATTGGGGAACACTTGGTGTGTATATTGGAGGTATTTCATGATAATTCATATATTGTGGTTAGCTTTTATGCTTTATTTTCTCCATGGGTATCATTAGATTTTGGTTTGAATGGTAGATTTGTCTTACTTATTGGCTTGGATGTTTGGATATACGATAAATTTGTTAATATTATTTTCTTGTTAGTTTGAGGCATTTGTTTATGTCCAAGTTAAAGTTTCACTAATGGAAGCTCATTTTCTTTTGTTTAAACGTCCAAATTCGAGGATAAATTTCTTTTAAGGGAGGGAGGATGATACATTCTAGATAGTCATCGAGCTATTTGGATTCTAATTGGAGGTTACTTTCATAACGAGGCGACTATATGTGTAATTTCGTCAACGATTAAAGACTATGTTACATTTTGTGGCTATACTTGTAACATAGCTCCCTAGTATAAATAGCCCTTAAGGCTCTCATTTTAGACTTAGCTTATTTTGATATTGATGAATGTTGAACTTCTTGAGTAAGTGTAAGGATGAATTCCTTGGTTGATTACAAACTTGTTAAGGTGACTTTCATGGGATTCTTCCCCTTAAGAGTTATCCTATAGTCCAGGGTTAATTAGGTTTTAATTGAATGGGTATTTGAGATAGATTTCAAGTGTTTTTTCAATTTCCTAATAAGTTCTTTGTTAAATTATATATTTCTATCATTTTTATTGTGTTCTTGTTATTTTTGCTTCCCCGTTCATATCAAGATTGAAGCACCGACAGTGGCAAGCTCGTTGCAGAGAGAACACACTTCATGGAGATATTCAACGACTGTGTGGGAGTCCTTGGATAATCGTGCAAGTTGATCGCGAAAAAAGACTCGCGTCGGGGATTTGGTGGCATAAGCCATGTGGAGGGAGTCCCAAGCAAGTTTAGCAGTGGAGGCAGCAGCCATAATTGTAGCTATTGTTGGATTGACAGAAGCCATTATGGCATTCTAGATCAATTGATCTTGACGGAACCAAGTGTTGCAGTTTGGATTCTCCACTTGCCCATCATTTTGTGTGATAGTTGTTGAAGGAGTGGGAAAAGAACCATCAAGATGACCGAACAGATTGTGCCCACGTATGAGCATGAAATTTGGGTTTTCCATCAATGTTATCAAAGGCGACAAACGCAAAAAAGCTCTAACATCTATTGAGGCTTTAAGCGCAAAGCGCAAATAAAGCGTGAGTTTTAATGAAAAAGGCGCAAATGGAGAAAAACTACGAATATGGATGTGTCCAAGACTAATATCTATAAGCATGAATACCAAATATATGGACAAAGCAATTGAAGAATATTTACAATAAAGTGAAATATCAATTGTTTAGTGTCGCCTCTTCAGGATTATGCTTGTTGGCAAGGAAAATTATGCCTTAGAGCCTTGATAACAACACTGAAGCGCCCGCCACGCGAGGCGAAGTGCTCAACATGTTTTGAGTCTCGCTTTAGGAGTTAAGCACGCCTTTAATAATACTGCTTTCCATGTCGCAAAATTATGGCTGCCAACAAACTTTATTAGAATACTAGAGTTGCTACTAGTGGAGTTAACATTTATTACATAGGGGCCATTTTAAGCGTGAGCCTGTGATGGTAGTAAGAGGATCGAAAAAGAAGCTCGTGAGAGTCAAGGAGACTGCTCTGATACCATATAATGAATGAGCAAGATGAAACAAAAGATGATTTTATCGAATGACCATGCACGGGATATATACACAAGCCTATAACAGAGTTACATGGTACTTCTCGTATAGTGGAACAAACCAGAAATCAAGGAACTAAACAACAAACTCCTTTAATATTGCACACAAGATAAATTCGAAATATAAGCTACAACAAAATATAGTCAACAACAGTATATACAATTATGTGCTAATATACAGGAGTCTTTCTTCACTGTGATGACTGATTATGCATGAAAAAAGCGGTATCTACTATTTGTTGTAATTTTAATAGATTTTTATATATAAATTTATGTTCCGCATCAAAACTATTATGTTTAATTGAACCCAATACTGATATGTTGCATCAGCCTCTGGTTAAAGTCAGAGTCAGTTTGAGTCATATGACATTATGAGACTACATTATATTCTGGAGGGAGAATAACATTAATTGTTGGACTATAAAAAATTAAAGAGACGGAGATATACTACTGCCTTTGCTTGAAGAATTTTCCCTTCTTGTTAGATTGCTTCGGTCTTGAGGTGTGCAAACCAATTCCTTTCTTGACCGTGTTGTATATAGACTTGGGAATTGAGACAATTAGTCCCTCTGTCTTTTTTGATCAAGTAATAAAAGGTTCTCAGTAAACAAACAAAAAAGCTCCCGTATACAAGTAGTATACCAAATAAATAGAGAACCTGTAAAAATAAATGGCTCTCTGCGAAAGATATTCAATCTTCTTACTGGCTCGTCTTCTTGTGTAGAAGCTGATGGTAGTGGGGCAGTACATTCTTTGAGCCATATGATTAGTTCTCTCAAGTTAACAATTCACATTCAAAACATGGCTTACAGGTCTTTAAGAACGGGCTCACTTGATTGAAACAGAGAGGACTTGGCCAAAGTTGCAAAGGCTACAAATTCTAACAAAGATACATGTTTACAGCTGATTGGTCGATCATAAAACTTCTTATACTATCAATCTATTTTAACCTAATATAGCAGATTGTATGCCGTGGAGACAGTCACCAATCCTTGTATTAAGGTATACCATATATATCACACCCTTTGAGGTGTGATTCTTTTCCGAACTTTATTTGAATACCAAATATCTTGTGTACCGAGCTGTTCTTTTAAAGGCAGGTTGTCGATCCTTTTTTTTTTTTCAGTTGCTGATGCAACTTTTTATGGATGGTTAGTGGATTTTTAAACTTTTGTCCACATTAGGTTATTTCTCAGTGGCTGGACAAAATCATCACGTGAAGGTTGCTGCCTATGACAATATTAGAAGACAAATAAATAGTCATTTCACAAATCTCCTCTAATCCCCTCTCCACCAATTACAATTTATCTCTCACGTGGGACTCTTGTCCCTACAACTACTATACTTTTCCTTTTGTACACTATATATAATAATTTTATTCCATTTCACTCCTCAGCTCATGATCTCTTGTCAGACATTACAATTCATGTATAATCTGATCTCATATACTAATATTTTCTTGAACTTTCTTTTGCTGAAGATCAGATACTAAACTGTTATGGGTGATTCCTCTGCTTCATACATATACATGGTAAATAAAATGTTACATAATTCTTGTTTACGAATTCTGATCGCTTTTACACGAGAAAGATCAACTTCTGATTTAACTGACTCAACTTTACTTTTGTTGATTTTGCTTTTGGAATTTCGAACCATTTTTATTGTGGTATATTTTGTTGTTTCTGAAGGAGAGTCTCGACGTAACTAGTACAATTGTTGTCATATGACCAGGAGGTCAGGGGTTTAAGCCGTTGAAACAGTCTCTTGCAAAAATGTAGGGTAAGGCTGCATACAATAGACCCTTGTGGTTCGGACCTTGAGCATAGCGGGAGCTTACTGCACTGCTCTTTTTTTTGTAAAATATATATTTTGCTGTTTTTGGTTCCGACAATCTACTAACCTGATTATCCATCATTTAGGTACAACACTTAATAGAGAAGTGCCTGATTTTCCACATGACCAAAGAGGAGTGCATGGAGGCCCTTTCCAAGCATGCAAATATCAAACCTGTCATTACTGCTACTGGTTTGTGCTGTAATTTTTCATTGGATTTAACTTATACAGTCAAACCTCTCTATAACAGTCTCGTTTGTTCTGTATCTTTTGATTGTTATCGTGAAGTATTTTTATATACGTCATATATTATAACATTACATAAAAATCGATTCCGTAAAAAACTTAACTTTTATAATGAATGACTATTATATAAAGATATTGTTATAGAGAGGTTTGACGGTATACGAGAAATTTTATATTATCAGTGTATCTTAACATGTTATATTGTAGATGCAAGTTGCTTGCTTCACTTTCTCAGTTACTTGTTTCACTTATTATAGACAGTTACATGTATTTATCTTTTAATTAAGTGACCTGATAATTTAAATTTTCTTTTACACTGTCAATATATAGATGTTATGCGATCTTGTGTTGTTGCTATCCCTACACATGCATGCAAATATTTGCACTATGAGGGACTTGGAAACCATAAGCTAAGACTACTTTTAACAATTACTATAACGGTAACACATTCAGATCTCAATATAACATCATCCTTATATAACGGTCATTCACAATAAAAGTAAAATGAATTTTGAAACCGATTTTTATGTTATTTTATAATATATCTTCACTATAACAATAAAAAAATATCGGAACAAATGAGGTTATAGAGAGGTCTGACTGTATAAGAAATTAAGAATGAAGAGCTTTTCAAGGGTAGTGATTAGTTAAAGCTCTGCATAAAGCTTTTGAAGCCTTCTATTACAGAGTTTTGGTAATTAAGCTTCAAATACTTATCTCCTTTCAACTTAACAGACGAATATTAACTTGTTAAACGCGATAATTATATCGCTAATAGGAAATTTCCTGTATTTTGCAGTGTGGAATGAGTTGGAGAAGGAGAATAGGGAGTTCTTTGAGACATATTCTCAATCACATAACAAAGATTTCATTACAGAGGAAGAGACAAGTGCAATGATTCAGAAAATGATATTGGACAATGATCATACAAAAAATTCAGACTAAGATCGTTTGAAGGAGTCACACAAGGAATAACATATAAACGTGCTAAATTGATATATTGTTGGTAGTAATGAGATCAGAGGCGGATCCATAATTTAATATTTGTGGGTTCCTGCAACGACCTCGAGTAAATTTTCAATAGTAACTGGGTTCACATTCAAATATGTCTAGATATTTAGCGAATTTTTCGAACACATTTATATTGTTCGAACAAAAGTTACTGGGTTCACGTGAACCCGTAGGTCGCAAGGTGGATCCGCCTCTGAATGAGATATATTCTTCACATGCCATATATATATATATGTATGTATGTATATATATTTATATAAGTATGTATGTATATATATTTATATATGTATCCACGTGCAGATCTATGGATGGTTCTGTATGCAAAAAAAATTGGAATGTGTACATATAATAAGATCACACCTATTTTGAATACGTTGGCGGCTGGCTAGCTCTAAGATCATGGATTCTCTTGCCTGCGTCAATGGAATTATGGAAGTAGTATTAGAGGCGGATCTAGAATTTTTATTTTATGAGTTCTGGATTATAATTTTTTTTACTTGTTGGGTTCCAAATAGACTGTTTATTCATATTCAATGAATTTTATAACAGAAATAAAAGATTTGAGCGAACTTGTAGTTATAAGGTGGCTCCGCCCTGAATAGTACTATGGTCTATTATTGAAATGTTTATTGTACTATATGGGGTCGTTTGGTAGGAGGTATTAGAAAAAAATAATGCAAGCATTAGCTCTGTGCATTATTAATATCTTGTTTGGTACATTTTTTCAACTTGTGTATAACTAATGCTTGTATTAGTTATACATCATACTTGGTATTTTACTATGTAACTTAGTGATACTTGGCATTAGTTATGCAGTATAAGTAATGCATAGAAAACCATGACATTGGTAATGCCAAGGCTACTAATGCGTCCATTAGTATGATTAAAGACAAAATTGTCCTTAAAGTTCCTTAAAGCTAGATAGTATGGAGAGCATTTTTATAAACAACTATTGTTCTTAAAAATTTTGCAATGCATTATAATTTTTAATACACCACACTAAACAGTAGATAAAAAATAATATCTGCATAACTAACGCATGCATTACTAATACATCTTATTTCACACTATTCTTATACACCCTGCCAAACCAACCCTATGTTTATTAAATCAGCTCCCAAATCCCAAGTTGAGTAGATATATGAGAGTATTGTTCAAGCAAGTTGGTATTAATGAGCCAAAATCTTAAAAGAAGGGTGAGTGATTGAGACTAGACTTGTTAATTGGTATTAATGTGTCATGCCCCCTTGGAATCTTCAATTGTCATCTGTTAGGTGTAGTCTAGTGAATTTAGGCCTGTAGCTGTCTTGTAGTGCTGTACAAGAGTTCATGAGACTTGTGATTTTCATTAATAAAGTGTAACATAGTGGGGGCTACTTATTCATTTTCATGTCACAATCATGCACCTTTGGAATATGAATTCATAATACATTATGAAGATTTATCATAAATTGATTTAAGTCTTACGGTTGTCAACGTACCACAATCTTTTTTTATAATCCGAGCTTGAGACAGTCAATATGAACCAGCTCGCACAAGCAGAGTGTAAAAAACCTGTTTAGTTAGTGAGGAATCATACCAACAATCTCGACTAGCTCAGGACTGAGGCATAGTTGTTGTCACTTGTAGCAAACGCGATTCGGTTCTTACCAGTTAACCATCTTTCAAAATGACATAGGATTCAAACTAAGAATATGTAGTAAATTCCGACCCTGACTGCCCAACCTGAGAGCGGGCAGCTAATGCGTTCCACTTATTAAACATGATTCTATGATCGGTCTGTGAACCCTGTACAGCCCAAAAGCTTCTCTTTCATATTGATGAAAACAGTTCAAAGTCCCCCTAGGCTTACCCAGATTATCAAGCCAAGAGGATCTGAGTCTATTAGGGTGAATTACAGGTTTCATTGCAAGACAGTAAATAATTTGAAATCCTCCCAGGAATTAACGTATAGTTGCTGTCAGCTTATTGGATGTATATGGCTTTTCACTAGCATTTTGGCTATTCACTATAAAGACAAAGTTTAGGAGAATACAACAGTTAGCTCCTTATCTGATATCAAAGCAAACATGAAAATTAAGCCATTTTGGTATTCCCTCTTCACTTCAAGGACAATATTTGTAGTTTGATTGTTAATAATCTTATTCTAATTTTATATACTCTGTCCAAACAAAAGAAAATCCAAGCATGTAAGTTGTTCCTCTACACTTGAGCAGAGAATCTCAGACTCGACAAATGAAAAGATTTCACAATTATACATCTCGTCATCACTTTGTGGTCTCAATAAAGAGAGGAGGAGCAACGAGAAGTTAAAACAATGGTAGAGGGGGATAGCAGTGCTGGAGCTAGCGGTGAAATCGGGGGAAGCCATCTTGTTAGCGAGAATGAGGAGTGAGGGCCATCGCCTGGGGCTTGGGTTCAGAAAAAGGAACTAATAAAACGATAACACTCAGCACGTCAAAGGGTATTTTCTAACGGTCAATAAAGGAGGTGAAAACCTTAGAAACTAGTGTTCACATCCAAGTAGAGATAACAAACATACCCAATAGAATAGTCGATGCCTGCAGGCGAGCCTGAACACCATCATTATAAGAAGAAAAAACGACAACATTTTAATGACAACTTGTGAGCAGTAACAATCCAGGCCTAGGTCTTCAAGTTCCCAACAGTGAACAACAACAACAAACCCCCATAGGTGGGGTCTGTAGAGGGTAGTGTATACATAGACCTTACCCTACCTTGAGAAGGTAGAGAGGCGATTCCCGATAGATCCTCGGCTCAAGAAAAGATAAAAAAGGAGCAGTAGCAACAAACAGCAACAACAACGACATAGTAAGTTCACATCAGCGAACATTCAAACATTTAAGGAATTGAACAGGTGAGAAAGCTTCTCCAATTCGGAACTTCTTCGCTCTACAATAAGCATAAATAGTACGAAACCTTTATTATTTTCTCCAAGTGATCATATTCTCTCTTTAACTAAACCAAATGACGAGTGCAAAGCTCTAGCAACGTCTAGTTTACTGGAAAAAAGGAGCGCTAATGTAACATTCATTCAGCTGACTTGACTATATCTATTTTTGATCAAGACATATTTCACTGATAACTTGGCTATCTCTATCTAGCAATTCTGTATAGCAAAAACCAAAGCAAAAAACTACCAACCAGCATATTTTATTAGCTAAAACGAGTTTTAGAACATGACTTATTTATTAGAACATAAAGAGCAGTACAAGCATGATCCAACATTAACAATTTTTAGATCGTACAAGATACATTCCTATTTCATAATGCTGCATCCTCAACTGCTACCTACCCGCGAAAAACGGGATCATAATTTTGAGTCCGTTCATGGATTGACCTTTGGAGCCCACCCTGCTATGACGTACTCTTTTGCAGCCTTCGTTTTCTGGAAAGACTCTCGCTCGAAGAGCAACTGCAGAAGAAAACAAAAAGGTGTCAACTCTTGCACCACTTTGCTTTTGTTACAAAAAATTTAGAAGAAATAACATCCTAGCACAAGCTAAGCATGGACAGAGCGAAGCAAAGGAATAAGGAATCATAAAATCAGCAGCTAATATGTGAAAAGTTTTATGCCATACTCAAAATTTTATAGTTCCGCTGTCCCATGTTATGTGAAGTTATAATTAGGTAGGAACATTAAAAAGTTAATGTGATTTATACATTATACTAATAGTTTTAGAAGAAAAATATAAAACACTGCCAACATTTCAGCACACGGATGGGAAATAAAACAAACTATAAGCATGGAAACCCTAGGAAAATATAGTGTTCCATCAGGAGAAAGAAGCCTCTTAAATGGTTGACAGCCGGTATAAGCTGTCCCAAAAATGTCTTCTTTGTGCAACTGAAACAGCCGATCTTATCATATCACTGCTTCCATACATTCTATTATTCCCTCGTACATTATTTCCAAGAATTTTTTTTTAACTATAGCTAAATCCGTCAAAGAAAGAAATCATCAAATGGAATTAACGCTCACTTATAATTAGGAATTCATGTTGTTGAAAGTAAATTACGCGCAGGAACGCACAGAGAGGATAGAGTGCATACCTTCATGTAATTACGCACATGACTCAAGCTTTCAGGCACACTCCACTTCTTGAAGTGGCCAAGAGCCACCTCAAGATGGTACAGTTTCGGAGCCAAACTCAAATCGACTGAACAAATATTCACCCCATTGACATATGGTCCCTGAGGAAATTCACCACCAATTGAAGTTAACATCACGGTAAAAATAAGAGAAGCATACTAAAATAAAAAATATCAGGCAGATCGATGAAAAACAGCATACATGAGCCTTGAGATGCTCTTCCAAAGCCTTTAATTCATCAAGCAGAGCCTGCTCAGTTCCATCACTAGCATCCTTGCTCTTCAGAAATGAGACAAAAGTAGGAAATATTTTCGAGCCCCTGTAATCCCAGATAATGATATTCCACCCATTGACATCAATGAAATAAAAAGCAAACAGCAACAGACGCACAAACACAGTATAGAGACAATCAAGTAAAAGGAAACACTCAGTAAACGAACAAACTAATTACTCCTTTGTTCCTTACTGAATGCCCATTTTGACTTGGCATATTAAGATGAGAATCTAAACGCGAAACATATGAAGCACTGTGCTAACTTTTTTGTTTTTGCAAACAAGAGAATCTTGTTGGCAGTAATTAAAATGTGAGTGTTTAGAAAAAGCGTTTTTGCAAAACTTCTTTTAGATCGTAGTAAGAACTGTTTATCAACCAAAACGATAAGAAAGGAAAAACAATTTTCTTTCCAAAAGCTCTGCTTCAAAATTTTAAACCAAATGACATCTAAGACATTTTAGATAGACTAAATATGTAAATTCAATTTGGAAACACAGGAAGTAAGAGGTTTGGCATGATCTAAAGAAACTCAAGGCATAAAAATGAAGAGAACTATAACAAAGCTAATTAAAATATTAGGCCGACCGGGTTTTTTTTTTTTTGGGGGGGGGG